>JAYEFE010000227.1:0-84164 GCA_037074715.1 Magnolia kwangsiensis | reverse complement strand
GATAAACTTAGCATATCCATTGCCATGGATCACAAAAAACAACTTCAATCATATGATGAGTTTGGATCATGACCAACAGCTTCGATCGTATGATGAGTTTGTATCACAGAATGATCCGAATAATATGAACAATTTGGATCCATTGAATGGCCCAAGCATGTAAATGTTTTTTATCCATCGAAATAGCCTATGTCAAAGGTTTAGATCAATAGAAATGGGACAAATAATATAGATTTATATCGTTGTAAAAAGAAACCTGACTATTTGAATTGTGGATAGAACGAAAGAGGGTACTATTAAAATTAACGATGTGGATCACTAAGAACCAACCTCAAATATTATGAATAGATGGATCACCTAAACATATCCATTGGGATGGGTCATGGAAAGAGGCCTCAATCATATGATGAGTTTAGATCACTAACAGCAGCACAAATCATGAGATGTATTTGGATCGCTGAATGTGCTGAATGATATAAGAAGTTCAAATCCGTCGAAAAGGCCAAAGCACGTCAAAGGTTTTGATCCATTGAAATGGCCCAAGCATGTCAAAGGTTTGCATCACTATAAATGGGCCAAATCATATGAACTGTTTGAATAATTTATAAAGTTGAAGATGGTCCGACAAAATTTAAGGCATGGATCAACTTAGCATATCCATTGCCATGGATCATGAATAGCAACTTCAATCATATGATGAGTTTGGATCATTAACAGCAACACAAATCATATGATGTATTTGGATCGCTGAATGTGCCGAATCGTATAAGAAGTTCAAATCCGTTGAAATGGCCAAAGCACATCAAAGGTTTTGATCCATTGAAGTGGCCCAAGCATGTAAAAGGTTTGGATCACTAGAAATGGGCCAAATCATATGAACAGCTTGAATCATTTGTAAAGGTGAAGTTGGTCCTACAAAATTGATATGAAAAGAAGCTTCAGTCGTATGATGAGTTTGGATCGCCAAATGAGCCGAATCATATGAACAATTTGGATCCAGTAGATGGCCCAAGCATGTCAATGTTTTTTATCCATCGAAATGGCCCATGTCAAAGGTTTGGATCACTAGAAATTGGCCAAATCATATGAATTTGGATCCTTGTAAAAAGAAACCTAACTGTTTGAATTGTGTATAGAATTGAAGATGGTCCTACAAAATTAACGATGTGGATCACTAAGAACCAACTTCAAATATTATGAATAGATGGATCGACTTAACATATCCATTGGGATGGGTCACGGAAAGAGGCTACAATCATATGGTGAGTTTAGATTACTAACAGCAGCACGAATCATAAGATGCATTTGTATCATTGAATGGGCCGAATCATTTAAGAAGTTCAAATCCGTTGAAATGGCCCAAGCATGTCAAAGGCTTTGATCCACTAAAATGGCCCAAGCAAGTGAAATGATTGGATCACTAGAAATGGGCCAAATCATATAAACAATTTGGATCATTTGTAAAGCTTAAGAGGGTCCTAAAAAATTTAGGGCATGGATCAACTTAGCATATCCATTGCCGTGGATAACGAAAAACAACTTCAATCATATGATGAGTTTGGATCATGAACAGCAGCTTCAATCATATGATGAGTTTGTATTGTCGAATGATCCGAATAACATGAACAACTTAGATCCAGTGAATGGCCCAAGCATGTCAATGTTTTTTATCTATCGAAATAGCCCATGTCAAAGGTTTAGATCAATAGAAATGGGCCAAATCATATTTGTATTGTTGTAAAAGAAACTTGACTGTTTGAATTGTGGATAGAACGGAAGCGGGTCCTATTAAAATTAACGATGTGGATCACTAAGAACCAACCTCAAATATTATGAATCGATGGATCAGCTTAACATATCCATTAGGATGGGTCATGGAAAGAGGCTTCAATAATATGATGAGTTTAGATCACTAACAGCAGCACGAATCATATGACGTATTTGGATCACTGAATGTGCCGAATCGTATAAGAAGTTCAAATCCGTTGAGATGGCCAAAGCACGTCAAAGGTTTTGAGCCATTGAAATGGCTCAAGCATGTCAAAGGTTTGGATCACTAGAAATGGGCCAAATCATATGAATGGTTTGGGTCATTTGTAAAGATGAAGAGGGTCCTACAAAATCATATGAGTGGTTCATATTATTGGAAACAAACTCTGCCTTATTAATAATTTGAATCACTAAATACTGATGAATCATGTAACCAGTTTGGATTATTGAAAATGATCATAATTTTGAGATGAGATACATCCTCTCCTAACATTTTTCTACGCTTGTGCAATCCAACAAGGAGTATATAGCATTAAGTGATAAGATAGGTAAACAAAGGCCTGATTACATCAAACCGATCTAGATCACTGAAAACAACTCCAAAATATTAAGTGTTCTATTAATGAATAGAGGCCTAAGTATCAAAAGATGAACTTAATGGATTGGTGAAAAGAGGCATAACTATACCAACTGGTTTGGATCACTAAAAAAAGGCCTCAACTAATGAATGGTTTACATCACCGACACGACTCTAATCATATGAAGAGTATGGATCACAGAAAACAAGACTAACCATATGAACGGTTGAGATCACTTGAAATGGTTCAAGCACATCAAAGGTATGTGCCACTGAAAATGAGCCCAATCATTAGCAAAATTTGAATCACTAGTAACTTTTGGTTCATGCAACATTCACTAATTGATTTGTTAAGTGTATGCCTTAATACGAATGATGTAGATCACTAAAATAGCATGAATTCTAAAATGGACCAACTATAGCCGACTCTTAAACCAAAGTCTCTGAAAATGGAAAATTCATCACTGTACATCCCCCTATAGTTGAATCACCTCAACCAACTATATTGGATCTAATAAAATGAAGGATTGACAAAATCAGGCCCAATCATTTAAAATTGTTTGTAAAGTTAAAAGAGGGATCTACAACATTAACGGTATGGATCACTGAGAACTGATCTCTATAATATGTATAATATAGATCAACTTTACATATCTATTGGCATGGGTCGTTGAAAATAGCCTCAATCATAGGTTGAGTTTGGATCACTAATGAAGCGAAAATAAGATGAAGGACCAAATCACCTCAATTAACTAAACTAGAAGCAATAATGAAGGATCAGCAACAATAGGCCCGATCATTAAAATTGTTTGTAAAGTTAAAGAGGGCTCTACAAAATTAACAGTGTGGATCACTAAGAATTGATCTCAACAATATTAATAATATAGATTAACTTAACATATCATACGATGAGTTTGGATCACTTAAAAAGCACAAATC
This sequence comes from Magnolia kwangsiensis, assembly GCA_037074715.1. Taxonomy (NCBI): domain Eukaryota; kingdom Viridiplantae; phylum Streptophyta; class Magnoliopsida; order Magnoliales; family Magnoliaceae; genus Magnolia; species Magnolia kwangsiensis. The sequence continues at coordinate 80,878 of JAYEFE010000227.1, read as the reverse complement.
ATGCATTTGGATCACCAAATAAGCCAAATCATATGAACGGTTCGGATCCACATAAATGGCCCAATCATGTCAAAGGTTTCTATCCATTGAAATGATCCCAATCAAGATGTAATTACTGTAAAAATTTTGAATCCAAACAGCAACATCAATGTATTTTTGTGACGATTTGATATTCAGGTAATGTAAAAATGCCATCATTATAATTTACCACATCAATCAGTGGTCAAATGCAGATGTAGTCAGACTCAGAAAGCAGGTAAAGCAATTTGTAATTACTGCACATTTTCTTTACATTACTATGGTAATTGGTGAAGAAAACAGGCCCTTAAGTGTGCAGAAAGCAGCACTCGTAGTTATTAGTCTAAGTGTCTAACTATGCACATCAAAGAATGCCAAAAGAACACCAATGCATAACTTCTATAGCAAAGTGAGTGAATCGTGTTGATGGAAGCAGTACCTGAAATTATGACAATCGAATACACATACCGTTCTTGTAGAAATATCCCCCTTAGATACTAAGGAACAAACTATAATTTCTAGAGCTGCTAGATCGCCGATACTAGATTCTTTAGCAAGGTTCAATAGATTTGCAGAAGTTTCTGTAGGGTTTCTCATCAAATAAATTGTGACGAATGCATCCTCAACACCTGCATAGATAGACTTGTCCTGGGAAAATACCTACAGAAATCCAATGCAAACACACCCTTAAAAGCTTGCCAAGATTCCTTTGGAAGTCTAGAAGAATTGTAACACAAATCAAAGAGGATGCTTACAAGTGGCAGCATTTTCCGGAGACAGGCCTCAGAGACACTGTGCATTAGGAATGGATGATCCAATTCAGTAATTAGGGGATTTCCAATTCAAATCCAAATTAGATAATTAGGGATTTTGGATTCCAATCCCCAAATCAGGATAATTAGGGTTTTGAAATCAATTCGAATTCCCAAATCAGGCAAATTGGGATTTCGTATTTCGAAACCTAATTGGCGATTTCAGATCCTAAACCCTAAATCAATTTGGGGATTTTATATTCGAATCCCTAAATCTGGGAATTGAGATTTCTAAACCCATATCAGTAATTAGGGATTTCGAATCCCAAATCACGTATTGGGGATTTCAGATCTGAACCCTAAATCCAGGTACAGCAGTTAGGGATTTCGAACCCCAAATCCAGATGGCAATTAGGGCTTTCAAAAATCGAAATCAGATATTCGGAATTTTTGAATCCCTGAATCCTGTAATTGGGGATTTCAATTCCCAGAGAGAGAGAGAGAGAGAGAGAGAGAGAGAGACGATGGAAAGAAATGAGAGAGGCGAGACAGAGATTGATGAACTGCGCACCTACGGTACCCCTGCATCATTCTTCCAATGGTGATGACAGAGATGAAAAGGGGTTTCAGAGAGAGAGAGGGAACGAGGGAGAGGTTTTCAGAGAGAGAGAGAGAGAGAGAGACGTGAAAGGAGAGAGAGGTTTTCAAAGAGAGGCGGGAAAGGAGAGGTTTTGAGAGGGAGAGAGAGAAGGACTGAAATCGTATAAAAATCATCAGACCGTTAAGGGTATCATGGTCATTTAATAGAAACAGTCAGCCGTCTGACCGTTATACACACCTGGACATGGTTCTTTTTGGAATCATCGCTCACGCGTGTTATCGAGCCACACGTACAGGAGATCCATGCCGCTCGTACCCGTATTTGCTATGAAGATACATCACTAAGACGAAAGATGAGATCTGTCTGACTGTTAGATGCCAGTTGTGTGGAAGCGGATTGGCTGGTGTACCACACACCACAGACCTTGCTGGTGTGTTAACGCCCCCAAGTTCTGTGGGTCCCATCACGAGGTATGCATTACATCTAAGCCGTCAATTCATTTGGTGAGCTTTTCACTAGTCTTGAGCCGAGCAATAAGACAGATTCAAAGATCAAATGGACTACACCGCAGAAGGCAACGGGAATTAAATGTATACCATTGAAATCCTTTTATGGTCACAAAAGTTTTGTATCAATATGATATTTTCTACTCTTCATCGACTTCTCTTTGACCCTATGAACAAGTCGGATGGTAAATAAATATTATGGTGGGCCCTACAAATGTTTTAACAGTGAAAATCATTGTCCCTCTCTCTCTCTCTCTCTTCTTTTCACTTGCGCCCTCCCTCCCTCCCTCTCCCGTCTCTCGATTCCAATTGTTGCCAACTCAAACCGACTCGGTGCTTTTTACCAGTTCGGACTCGGTTCGGATTAGTCCAAGCCAGACTCATATTTGGATCAGCTCAAGCATGCTGGACTTGGTTCTGAGTTGAGTCAAGTTCAAGTTAGGCGTATTTCAAAACCTGATTGAGTCAAGTCAGCCCTACCTTGATTCAACTCGACTTGATGCCCAGCTCTAGTTATAATGCAATCCCTAACAAAAAAGATGTACTAATGAAAAAGCACGGTGTAAGCACGTCAAATGCAAAATCTTAATGAAAAATGTAAAATTGTCATTTCACACGTCTTTAATTAGGCCAGCTTAATGGTCGAGTCCCTAACTGTGGGACCCACCTCGATATATGCATTGTATATCCATGATGTCCATTCGTCTTGACAACAAATGTTAGGCATGGTCCAAAAAGTAAGGTAGATACAAGTCTAGAAAAAAAAAGTGCCATATACGATGTCTAGGTTCTTCTAAAGAATATCGAGGCATACGGCATCTATGGTCCGCTTTCAATGGATGGTCTAGATTGTAAAATCTAGTGTGCCACGTCTACAATACATCATTACAATTACTCGGAGAGTATCAGATTTGACTGTGACTAAAACACCACAGTCCCAGCCCACCATGGCTATGGAAACTTTACTATTATACCCATTTTGTACATGTGGGGTTAGGGGTTAGTGATCCTGACCATCGATTTGATGGCACTAATCATGGATAGAGCATGTCCAATTTCACCTCAAAATACAATCGTATCCTTTCAATCATTAATTGAATAATACCCATCTATGATTCAAGTAGGCCCTACTAATGAAACAGTTTGGAGAGCCTGTACAATGTTTCTAATCATGTGGTCCACCTGAATCAGAAATAGAGGTGCATTTTTGTCCCTTTGCCTAACATGGGATGACCCACCTAGCGGTTGGAAGGATTTTACATTAACATCACCCAAGCCATCATCCATTTATTGGAACAAGCGGTAATAGAAAATAGTGGAATGATAATTATATAGACTAACGAGATGACTTTTTTAAAACCTTCTTAAAAATCAAATCTGAATGTAAATGGTCAGCATTCAATCTCCAAAGCTTAAGTGTGCCACACCACCGGAAGAACATCTAAACGGTTAGCGTTCAATCTCTACTGCCTTAATTATGTAGTGTGTGGTCCACTTGAGATCTTATCTTTGGGCCCCGAAGGGTGTGGATATAACACATATCATGTTTGGCCCACAAAGCTCTGGTTTTGAATCACATGTTATGTCATAAAAATTGATCCAATTTTTGATTGTATGCATTTATTTTTAATTTAAGAGAAATTTCATGAAAAATACAAGGATATACGTTCAACCAAACAGGCCCTACAAGAATAATAAAACATTTTTCAAAAATAAAACCGCACGCATGTCTTTCCTATTTTTGGATGCACGGAACTCTAGTACCAATGACCTATTCGATCAAAGCGCTTTTAGATGCACGGAACTCTAGTACCAATGGCCTATTCGATCAAAGTGCTTTTAGAGGGATGTGCAATCCATAGTGGCCTCCCATGATGGACAGTCCTTCCAGTGTACTCAATATGGACTATTCAGTTCCTAAACCAATAATCGGAATATTAAGATCACCTAATTGAAGTGATTTTAAGCCACACATGATGGACAATACACATCAACCTTAGATTTTCTAGCACACTCAATATGAGCCGTCCATTTCCCAAACTACTTATCGATTTGTAAGATCATCCAAACAGGGTGATTTGAGAAGGATGGGTGATCAAAATGATGGGCACACATGATTGACAATTCACAATAATTCTAAAATCTTTCTAGCATCCTTAGTATGGACCATCCATTTCCAAGACCACTAACGGGATGGTTAGGTTCATCCCATCAAAGTAATTTAAGAGTGCCAGGACATTAAAGGTGAACCCCACATAATGGATGGTCCATATCTTTCTAGTATGTATTCAATGTAGGCTATGCATGTCCCAAACCACTAATTGGATGATGAGCCATCAAATGTGGGCCCCACAAGATGGATGGTTTATGTCAATTCTTATACCTTTATGAGTACATTAAATATAGGCCGTCATTTGCCCAACTACTAAGTTGATGGTTAGTGTCATCCTGTCAAAGTCATTTTATAAGATTTGATAATTTAATCAAAGTTATTTGAGAGGGATGGGCCATTGAGTGGCTGCCCCAAATGATTGATGGTTCATATCAATGATTGAACCTTTTACATTACAACCAATATGAATCATAGATTAACCTCATTTTTTATAGCTTCGGGCTTAAACTGGATTATGCATACAATGGTTGAAAATGGATTTTGCATGCACATTGTTAGGCCCTGTCGAAAATGAAGTCGGGGGTCCCTCTTAAACTGTACAGAGATTTAGAAAAGAGGTAATTGCATGGGATGCCACTCTTGATTTTGACAAGCCAACCGTGATTAAGATCCACCCGACCATTAGATATATATTCCCACCCACATGTACAAAATCAGGTTGACTTGTAATTTTAGCGGGCCACACTAAAGGAATGATTTTTACCGGCCCTATGTTAGTTATATAAAATCCACTCCAGCATTATATTCCAAACAAAAATTTAGCCTGTGTCCAATAAAATCATACCCATCCATGATTCAAGTGGACCCCACTAATGAAACAGTTTGGAGAGCGAGTGTTGCTCTATACAATGTTTCTAATCATATGGTCCACTTCAATCAGATATAGAGCTGCAATTTTGCCTCTTGGCCTAACATGGGTGACACACCTAGCTGTTGGGATAGACTTTACATAAACATCACCCAAGCTATCATCCATTTATTGGAACCGGCCGTGATAGTGATAAAAGGTAGTGGAATGATAATTATACGGATTAATGATGTATCTTTTTAAACACTTCTTAAAAATCAAATCAGAATGTAAATGGTTAACGTTCAAATCAGAATGCAATGAGAGTGATTATATCATAGTCGTTAAAAAGGAGAAACATGAGTACCCCATATATATAAGCTAACCTTTAAAAAAAAAAAACATGTAAATCTTCTGGAAGAAATAAAGCAATGCAAATGTAATCGCATGATAGTCATCATCCATGATATGTGAGAAGCTAATCTAATAGGACATCAACATTGGCCATGCCCAATTTCTCTCCATTTGAGCAACCTATTCCTCTAACAAAATGGCAATTAAGTGGACCCTAATTGGTGGTTATGGTCCACCCAATGGATAACTTCGAATTTATTAAGTGAATGGATCTCCTTGAATGCTGAACCAATGGTAAGTTTTTTATGTATGAAAATCATACATGTTCACTCATCAATGGCTGTACATTGTTTTCTATGGTGATGGTCACTTCAGTGGATAGGTTGCCTCATGGTGGGGCAACTTATGGAGGATTGGGATTTCGCAAGCACTTAATTGGTAGGAGTAATCTACTCGGTAGACCTTAAACTATGGTCCAACTAGTTGGACTCAAGGCATCCTCTTTTTTATTATACTAGCGTGGACCACCCCGAGACGAACACCCACCCCTTCATTTCTTAGGGTCCGAGTTCAATTCAGTGAATAAAAAAAAAAGAAAGAAAGAAAGAAAGAAAGAAAGAAAGGTCCAATAGACCCAGGTGTAAGGGCTACCTTATGACTACTTCTCGAGGCAAAGGCCCACCTTTGGATGAGTAAAATTGTTCATATATTGAGGACCATGCAAGAGGGATCGAAGCCAATAAATGTCTACATTGGACGATCCTAACCACCAACTTGAGTCTAGTCAATTGGCATATTGTTAGAGGAATATGTTGCTTACTTGGGGAGAAATTGGGCATGGCCGATGTGATATGTCTTACCAGATTAGTGAACATTAATTTATGATAGTTTCCTTGGAGGATAAGCCATTGCTAGACTCCTTGCAAACATAACAGTGGGCCCACCTAGGTTTCAACGCAGGGCCCACCCGTTTTGTGAGCTCAGTTTAGGACATAAAGACAAAAATGACTCGAATTCAATACTCAAGTGGGCCGAAATAGTGAGATTGAATCATCCACGGTTGAAATATTTATGGGGCTTCAAAAGATTTAAATACGGCTAATATTTGTATTTTCAGTTTATCCTAGTAGGAATGACATTATGAACGGTATGGATGGCATGTAAACATCATTGACGACCCAGGGAGTTTCAAAGGTAGGAATTTTCCTACCCACCTTTTCCTTTAGTGCGGCCCACTCGAGTCTTGGATCCTATTCGATTTTGATCTTAAGACCTAAAATGAGCTCACAAAAAGGATGAATGGGGTGGATTTCTAACAAACATCGCGGTGGGCCCCACCCACGTTTCCAGCGCAGGAACTTCGTGGCTTTAGCCAGAAATCTGCGGAAGCAGATTGCGTCCTATCCCCCGGACGGTAATCCGTCAGGGCAGGGCTGTGTGGGGCCCACCGTGATGTAAGTATTTTATCCACATCTTTAATTATTTTTATATGATTATATTTAAGATATGATCCAAAAATTGAGGTAGCTTAAGGGCTTAAGTAAGCCCCATAGAGCCCTGCCCGGACGCAATCCGCATCCGTCGGGGTGGGGCTCTGTGGGCCCAAAGTAATGTAATGGTTTTATCCACGCGGTCCATCCATATTTGGAGATAATTTTAAGGTATGAAACTAAAACTGTGGAACCAAGGCTTAAGTGGACCACAAAGTGGGGAATGAATGTCCACCATTAAAAACTTCCTGGGGTCTGCAGAAGTTTCGGATCAAGCTGATATGATTAAAAATGATCATATCAAAACGTTGGCTCTCGGAGATGTTTCAACGGTAAGTGTCATTATCACTGCTGCTTCCTTTCGTGTGGTTCGCTGGAGAATTCTACTTTCCTCAAATTTTGGTTGACGTCATAAATTGATATGAGAAAAGAGATGAACGGCTTGGATAAAAATATTTCATCACGGTGGGCCCCACAGAGCCCTGCCCGGACGGATTATCGTCCGGCGGGGTAGGACGTAATCCGCTTTCCAAATCCGCGTTTATTAGATCGCCTTAAATTACCAAAATATCTTTAACGGTCATTTTTGTTTTTGCTTGCCGATTAAGCAACCTCTCTCTCTCTCACAAAACCACGCCTTCCTCTCTCCCTCTCTGAAAACCTCTCCTTCGCGCTCTCTCTCTCTCTCTCTGAGAACCTCTCCTTCCTTCTCCCCCCGCTCTCGCTCTCCCTTTGCCACTGCCGGTAGCCTCGACCACGCGGGATGAAAAGGTGATGGCTCCGGCGTCATCCGAAACCCAAGGTTTCGGCCGTCAGCGATAAGAACGCGAGTACAAGACGTCGATAATGGCTGATGGGCAAGAAAGAAGGAGATGCAAGGCATCACCGACGCCTGCATCATTGAAAGATGATAATAGCTGCCGGCCTCTAACAATCACAGGTAAGACGAAGTAAAATTCCTAATGGGACTGAAATCCCCAAATATTCTGGATTTTGGGATTCAAATCCCTTATCTCCGATTTTGGGAATCGAAATTCCCATGGCCTGTTTTGGGAATAATTAATCCGGAATTCCCAATTCGTAGATTTGAGGTTCGATATTCCAATTCCTAAATTCAGAGTTTCGAAAATCTCTGATTTGGGGATCAAGGACCCTGATGTCTGAATTTGGAAATTAGAATCCCTAAAGTCTGGATTTAGGGATCGAAAACCTAATTTATATTCTGGATGCCGAATTCCAGATGTAGGATTCAAAATCTCAGTTGTCTGTTTTGGGAGTGAAAATCCCTATGGCTGGATTTGAGATCCGAAATCCCAACGTCTGGATTGGCTGGATTCGATCATCCATACCTATTACACAGCGGCTCTGATACCAACTGTAATATTTTCTTAATGCGGAATTGCCAGAGGATCTTGCTGTGCATTAGATATGGAGATCTGAAGAAGCGAATGACTTACCTTGCTGTGATGCCATTGCTGTAGATAGGGATGCTGAGGTCTTCCTTTCCTAACATGAATTTCTGGATGTATCACAACTTAGCGGGGCCCGCTGGTGCACCCGATCACATTATCCAACCCTTAGGACAATCCAGACAGTTGATCAATAAGGCCCACCTTATAGAGTTCTTACAGGCCACACTGATTAGACCTTTTGTCTCAAAGAGATGGCTAAAACCTCTTTTAGTTTTTTGTTTGTCTGTGTGTAGCCCTTCATTGATTTTGTCTATGGTATGCTTTTAAGAATCGGATGAGTCTGATACGAGTTGTATGAGTCGACTCGGTCTCTGTCAGACCCGATTCAGTTGGATACCACGAGTCAGCGCCCATGAGTCACCCCTGACTTGGGCGAGTCAGGCCTATTCAGCTCCGACTCAGATGAGTCGCGACTTCACTCCGGGCTGAACGGGTCGGGTTAATTCACCAAGTCTTTTAACCATGGTCTGTGGCCTACTTAAGTGAAACAACCAGATGTTTAGGCAATGTTATGTAAACAGTGTGGCCCACCTGAGCTAATGGGAATGTCGCATGCCATACACGTGTGCCATATTTGCTTGTGCATGAAAACAATGGTTGGTTTAGAAATACTTGTCAACAGTACACAGTCTAATGTACATTGTGTCCATTTTGTGTGGGCCTAATTTTTGGCACAAGGTCAGCTCCATAGTGAGGGCTATGGCCCAAAAGTTACACCATTTGGCATACTGTCCTATGCATGGCCTTTTTTGGATGGTCAATATATCTAGAGAAATGTTCCTCAAAATTGTTTATGGATTGAATAGTTGTGAAAACACCCATTTGCTGCATTTTTTTTTTGAGAAATGGACCATCCATGGGTTGGACTGAATTGGTTTGTCCAACAGTCCACAGTCTAATGTACATGTGTCTCCATTTTGAGGAGTGTATGGTCCTGCTTTTTGGCACCAAGTCATCTCCATAGAGAGGGCTATGACCCAAAACTTACACCATTTGGCATGCTATCCTATATATGGCCTTTTTTGGATGGTCAATAAATCTATAGAAAAGGTCTTGAAAATTATTTATGGATTGAGTGGTTAGAAACACCCATCTGCTGCATTTTTTGAGAAATGGACCATCCGTCGTTGGCCTATGAATCGGTCAGTCCAACAGTCAGTCTAATGTACATGCGTGTCCATTTGGAGGAGTGTACAGTCCTATTTTTTGCACCAGGCCATCAACATAGTGAGGGCCATGGCCCAAAAGTCACACCATTTGGCATACTTTCCTACTTATCACCTTTTTTTTAAAATTATTTTAATGTCAATAAATTTAGAGAAATGGTCCTGAAAGTTGTTTATGGATTGAATGGTTAGAAACACCCATTTGATGCTTTTTTTTTTTCAATGGATTGATCATTCCAGATTGATTCACTTATTTTGCCCTTATTGGTTATAAGGCCGACACCATTTATTAAACGGTGCTCGATGTACATACAATGGGTCTGCCTCAAAAGATTTATTGGAGTAGATTTATTAAATGGCGCTCGATGAAATCTTACAAGGCTCATGAGATCTTTGCAACAAACAAGTTGTTCTCTTGTGTTGGATGTATATCGCCACGGAGTGATTATTCAGAAAACTGGTTTCACCGTGATTCAGAATTCACTAAATTATAGATTTTCTACTCCGAGTAATAGAAGTATCAGCTATACAGGAGAATATATTTGCAAATTTGCTTGCTTTTGCTACTATATGCGATGCTACTAGTTATATATTTTACTTTGTTGTTGCCTTTGTGAAACCAATGTTTAGTGGTTCATTCACTTATTGCATTTTTTTTTTTTGTTTTTTGGGTTCAATGTTAGATCTTTTAAGCAAACAGGTGGTACTCTTTGCTGGATGTGAATGTTGCCATGGATTAACCGCTCAGAAAGGTTAGTTTCTACATGATTTAGAATTCATTACATTACAGGCTTTTATTTGCCTGTAATAATGAAAATTTCATCCAGATGATTGAGATTATATTAGCAACATTTTGCTTGCATTCTGCTAGCGTTTCCGTTATCCTTCTGCTTTTGGTTGCCTTTGGGCATATGGAATGATTTTAATTTTCAAGGATTCATACCATTCTTATGATTGGGATCTTAAATATTCGTATGACTTGACCCATTTTCTGTGACTAAAATTGTTCATATGAATGAGCTAATTTTAATGATCTAAACCATTTATAGGATTAGGTTCATATATCTAAAAAAAAGGCGCCAAATTGTTAATATGGTTGGGCCAATTTTCCTTCATCCACGCCTTTCTTATGATTGGGCTAGTCATATACATAGATGTGTATTAAGGGGTCTACGTCATCAATATGGTAATGTGGACGACTTATTTTAATCATTGAGATTGGGATCTTAATTGGATAGTTTTCGGCGATCTATAATACTATTGATATGATTGGGATCTTTTTTTTTAAATCATCCAAGCCATTCACATCAATAGACCTTTACTTAGTGATCCAAATTGGTGATGTGGATGGCCAGTCCTTAGTTTTCCATACCATTCACATGACTTGGCCCGCTTCTATCGATCCAAACCTTTGACATGGGCCATTTCGATGGATAAAAAACATTGACCTGGTTGGGCCATTCAATGGATCCAAATTGTTCATATAATTCGGCTTATTCGACGATCCAAACTCATAATACGATTGAAGCTGCTTTTCATGATCCAAACTTATCGTATGATTGAAGCTGCTTTTCATGATCCAAACTCATCGTATGATTGAAGCTGCTTTTCATAATTCTTTGCAATGGATATGCTCAGTTGATCCATGCCCAAAATTTTGTATGACCCTCTTCAACTTTACTAATGATCCAAACTTTTCATATGATTTGGCCTGTTTCTAGTGATCCAAACGTTTGACATGCTTGGGCCATTTCAATGGATGAAAAACTTTAACGTGCTTGGGCAATTTAGCGGATTTGAACTTCTTATATGATTCGGCCCATTATGCAATCCAAATGTATCATATGATTCGTGTTGCTATTAGTGATCTAAACTTTTCATATTATTGAAGCCTCTTTCCATGACCCATCCCAATGGATATGCTAAGTTGAACCATCTATTAGTAATACTTGAGGCTGGTTCTCAGTGATCTACATCATTAATTTTGTGCGACTCTCTTCAGTTCTATACACAATTCAAAGAATTAAGTTGCTTTTTACAACGATCCAAATTCATATAATTTGGCCAATTTCTATTGATCCAAACCTTCGACATGGGCCATTTCGATAGATGAAAAACATTGACATGCTTGGGCCATCCAGTAGATCCAAATTGTTCATATAATTCGGCTCATTCGGTGATCCAAATTCATCCTACGATTGAAGTTACTTTTCATGATCCAAACTCATCATATGGTTGAAGCTATTTTTCATGATCCAAACTCATCATATGATTAAAGCTGCTTTTCATGATCAATGGCAATGGATATGCTAAGTTGATCCATGCCCTAAATTTTGTAGGATTCTCTTCAGCTTTACCAATGGTCCAAACTATTCATATGATTTGGCCATTTCTAGTGATCCAAACCTTTGACATGCTTGGGCCATTTCAATGGATCAAAACCTTTGATGTGCTTGTGCCAATTTAGCGGATTTGACTTCTTATATCATTCAGCCCCTTCAGCGATCCAAATGCATTATATGATTCGTGCCGCTGTTTGTGATCTAAACTCATCAATGATTGAAGCCTCTTTCCATGACCCATCCCAATAGATATGTTAAGTTGATCCATCTATTCATAATATTTGAGGTTGGTTCTCATTGATCCACATCGTTAATTTTGTAGGACCCTCTTCAGTTCTGTACACAAATCAAACAATTAGGTTTTGTTTTACAACGATCCAATTTCATATGATTTGGCCTGTTTCTATTGATCCAAACCTTTGACATGCGCCATTTCAATGGATAAAAAATATTTACATGCTTGGGCCATCTTGTGGATCCAAATTGTTCACATAATTCGGCTTATTCGGCGATCCAGACTCATCATACGAATGAAGCTGCTTTTCATTATCCAAACTCATCATATGATTGAAGCTACTTTTCATGATCCAAACTCATTATATGATTACAACGGCTTTTCATGATCCAAACTCATCATACGATTAAAGCGGCATTTCATGATCCAAACTCATCACATGATTAAAGCTGCTTTTCATGATCCTTGGCAATGGATATGCTAAGTTGATCCATCTCCAAAAATTTGTAGGACCCTCTTCAACATTACTAATGATCCAAACTGTTCATATAATCTGGCCCATTTCTAGTGATCTAAACCTTTGACATGCTTGGGCCATTTCAATGGATCAAAACCATTAACGTGCTTGGGCATTTTAGTGGATTTGAACTTCTTATATGATTCTTCCCATTCAACGATCCAAATGCATCATATGAATTGTGCTACTGTTAGTGATCTAAACTCATCATATGATTATAGCCTCTTTCCATGACCCATCCCAATGGATATGTTAAGTTGAACCATCTATTTGTAATATTTGAGCCTGGTTCTTAGCGATCCATTTCATTAATTTTGTAGGACTCTTTAGTTATATTCTAAATTCAAAGAACCAAGTTTCTTTTTACAACGATCCAAATTCATGTGATTTGGCCCATTTCTACTGATCCAAACCTTCAACATGAGCCATTTTGATGGATAAAAAACATTGACATGCTTGAGCCATTCAGTGGATCCAAATTGTTCATATAATTCGGCTTATTCGGCTATCCATACTCATCATACGATTGAAGTTACTTTTCATGATCCAAACTCATCATATGATTGAAGCTGCTTTTCATGATCTAAACGCATCATATGATTAAAGCTGCTTTTCATGATCCTTGGCAATGGGTATGCCAAGTTGATCCATGCCCAAAATTCTGTAGGACCGTCTTTAGCTTTACTAATGATCCAAAGTGTTCATATGATTTGCCCCATTTCTAGTGATCCTAACCTTTAACATGCTTGGGCCATTTCAATGGATCAAAACCTTTGCTGGGCTTCGGCCAATTCAACGGATTTGAATTCTTATATCATTCGGCCCTTCAGTGATCCAAATGCATGATATGATTCGTGCTGCTGTTAGTGATCTAAACTCATCATATGATTGAAGCCTACTTTTATAACCCAACCCAATGGATATGTTAAGTTGAACCATGTATTCGTAATATTTGAGGTTGATTCTCAGTGATGCACTTCGTTAATTTTGCAGGACCCTCTTCATTTTTATACACAATTCAAACAATGATGTTTCTTTTTACAACAATCCAATTTCTTGTGATTTCGTTCATTTATATTGATCCAAACCTTTGACATGGGGCATTTCGATGGATAAAAAACATTGACATGCTTCGACCATTCAATGGAACCAAATTGTTCATTTGATTCAGCTCATTCAACGATCCAAACTCATCTTATAATTAAAGTTGCTTTTCATGATCCAAACTCATCATATAACTAAAGTGGGTTTTTGTGATCCTTGGCAATGGATATGCTAAGTTGATCCATGCCCAAAATTTTGTAGGACCCTCTTCAGCATTACTAATGATCCAAACTGTTCAAATGATACGGCCCATTTCTATTGATCCAAACCTGTGACATGCTTGGGCCATTTCAATGGATCAAAACCATTAACGTGCTTGGGCATTTTAGCGGATTAGAACTTCTTATATGATTCGGCGCATTCAGCGATCTAAATGCATCATATGAATTGTGCTACTGTTAGTGATCTAAACTCATCATATGATTGAAGCTTTTTTCCATGACCCATCCCAATGGATATGCTAAGTTGAACCATCTATTTGTAATATTTGAGGCTGGTTCTCAGTGATCCACTTCATTAATTTTGTAGACTCTTCAGTTCTATACCTAGAATCAAGTTTCTTTTTACAACGATCCAAATTCATATGATTTGGCCCATTTCTACTAATCCAAACCTTCAACATGGGCCATTTCGATGGATCGAAAACATTGGCATGCTTGGGCCATTAAGTGGATCCAAGTTGTTCATATAATTTGGCTTGTTCGGCGATCCAAACTCATCATATGATTGAAGCTGCTTTTCATGATCCAAACTCATCATATGATTGAAGCTGCTTTTCATGATCTATGGCAATGAATATGCTAAGTTGATCCATGCCCTAAATTTTGTAGATTCCTCTTCAGCATAACAAATGATCCAAACTGTTCATATGATTTGGCTCATTTCTAATGATCCAAACCTTTGATATGCTTGGGCCATTTCAATGGATCAAAACCTTTGACGTGGTTAGGCCAATTTAGCGGATTCGAGTTCTTATATCATTCGGCCCTTCAGTGATCCAAATGCATGATATGATTCATGTTGTTGTTAGTAATCTTAACTCATCATATGATTGAAGCCTCATTCTATGACCCATCCCAATGGATATGTTAAGTTGAACCATTTATTTGTAATATTTGAGGCTGATTCTCAGTGATGCACTTCGTTAATTTTGTAGGACCCTCTTCAGTTTTATACACAATTCAAACAATGAAGTTTCTTTTTACAACGATCCAAATTCCTATGATGTCGCTCATTTATAGTGATCTAAACCTTTGACATGAGCCATTTCGATGGATAAAAAACATTGACATGCTTCGACCATTCATTGGAACCAAATTGTTCATATGATTTGGCTTTTTCAGCGAACCAAACAAATCATATAATTAAAGCTGCTTTTCATGATCCAAACCTTTGACATGGGCCATTTCGATGGATAAAAAACATTGGTATGCTTGGGCCATTCAGTGGATCCAAATTGTTCACATAATTCAGCTTATTCGGTGATCTAAACTCTTCATATGATTGAAGTTGCTTTTCATCATCCAAACTCTTCTTATGATTGAAGCTACTTTTCATGATCCGACCTAATCATATGTTTAAAGCGGCTTTTCATGATCCAAACTCATCATATGATTGAACTTGCTTTTCATGATCCGACCTAATCATATGATTAAAGCGGATTTGATTTCTTATATCATTCGGCCCTTCAGTGGTCCAAATGCATGATATGATTCGTGTTGTTGTTAGTAATCTTAACTCGTATGATTGAAGCCTCATTCTATGACCCATCTCAATGGATATGTTAAGTTGAACCATCTATTTGTAATATTTGAGGTTGATTCTCAGTGATGCACTTCGTTAATTTTGTAGGACCCTCTTCAATTTTATACACAATTCAAACAATGAAGTTTCTTTTTACAACGATCCAAATTCGTATGATTTCGCTCATTTTTAGTGTTCTAAACCTTTGACATGGGTCATTTCGATGGATAAAAAACATTGATATGCTTCGACCATTCATTGGAACCAAATTGTTCATATGATTCGACTTATTCAGCGAACCAAACAAATCATATAATTAAAGCTGCTTTTCATGATCCAAACCTTTGACATGGGCCATTTCAATGGATAAAAAACATTGGCATGCTTGGGCCATGCGGTGGATCCAAATTGTTCACATAATTCAGCTTATTCGGTGATCCAAACTCTTCATACGATTGAAGCTGCTTTTCATCATCCAAACTCATTATATGATTGAAGCGACTTTTCATAATCCAACCTAATCATACGTTTAAAGCGGCTTTTCATGATCCAAACTCATCATATGATTGAACTTGCTTTTCATGATCCGACCTAATCATATGATTAAAGCGGCTTTTCCTGATCCTTGGCAATGGATATGCTGAGTTGATCCATGCCCAAAATTTTGTATGACCCTCCAGCGTTACTAATCATCCAAACTGTTCATATGATCCGTCCCATTTCTAGTGATCTAAACCTTCGACATGCTTGGGCCATTAAATTGGATCATAACGTTTAACATGCTTGGGCAATTTAGCGGATTTGAACTTCTTATATGATTTGGCCATTCAACGATCCAAATGCATCATATGATTTGTTTTGCTGTTAGTGATCTAAACTCATCATATGATTGAAGCCTCTTTCTATGACCCATCCCAATGAATATATGTTTAGTTGAACCATCTATTCGTAATATTTGAGGCTGATTCTTAGTGATCCACTTTGTTAATTTTGTAGTATCCTCTTTAGTTTTATACACAATTCAAACAAGTAAGTTTCTTTTTACAACGATCTAAATTCCTATGATTTTGCTCATTTATACTGATCCAACCTTTGACATGGGCCATTTCGATGGATAAAAAACATTCCCATGCTTGGATCATTCAGTGGATCCAAATTGTTCATATGATTCAGCTCATTCAGCGATCCAAATTAATAATAGGATTGAAGCTGCTTTTCATGATCCAAACTCATCATATGATTAAAGCTATTTTTCATGATGCAAACTCATCATATGCTTAGAGCTACTTTTCATGATCCTTGGCAATGGATATGCTGAGTAGATCCATGCACGAAATTTTGTAGGACCCTCTTCAACATTACTAATGATCCAAACTGTTCATATGATCTGGCCCATTTCTAGTGATCTAAACCTTTGATATGCTTAGGCCATTTAAATGGATCAAAACCTTTAGCGTGCTTGGGTAATTCATCAGATTTGAACTTCTTATATGATTCGGCCCATTCAACGATCCAAATGCATCATATGATTCATGCTACTCTAAGTGATCTAAACTCATCTTATGATTGAAGCCTCTTTACATGACCCATCCCATTGTATGTTCTAAGTTGAACCATCTATTTATAATATTTGAGGCTGTTTCTCAGTGATCCATTTCGTTAATTTTGTAGGACTCTTCAACTCTTCAAATGCATCATATGATTCGTGCTACTTTAAGTGATCTAAACTCATCTTATGACTCAAGCCTCTTTACATGACCCATCCCATTGGATATTCTAAGTTGAACCATCTATTCGTAATATTTGAGGCTGTTTCTCGGTGATCCACTTCGTTAATTTTATAGGACTCTTCAATTCTATACACATTCAAAGAATCAAGTTTCTTTTTACAATGATCCAAATTCATATGATTTGGCCCATTTCTACTGATCCAAACCTTCAACATGGGCCATTTCGATGGAAAAAAAAAACGTTGGCATGCTTGGGCCATTCAGGGGATCTAAATTGTTCATATAATTTGGCTTATTCGGCAATCCAAATTCATCATACGATTGAAGCTACTTTGCATGATCCAAACTCATCATATGATTAAAGCTACTTTTCGTGATCCTTGGCAATGGATATGCTAAGTTGATCCATGCCTAAAATTTTGTATTACCGTCTTTAGCTTTACTAATGATCCAAACTGTTCATATGATTTGGCCTATTTCTTTTTATCCAAACCATTGACATGCTTGGGCCATTTCAATGGATGAAAACCTTTAACGTGCTTCGGCCAATTCAATGGATTTGACTTCTTATATCATTCGGCCTGTTAGCGATCCAAATGCATGATATGATTCGTCCTGTTGTTAGTGATCTAAACTCATCATATGATTGAAGCCTCTTTTCATGACCCATCCCAATGGATATGTTAAGTTGATCCATCTATTTGTAATATTTGAGGTTGGTTTTCAGTGATCCACATCGTTAATTTCGTAGGACCCTCTTCAGTTCTATACAGAATTCAGACAATCAAGTTTCTTTTTACACCGATCCAAATTCATATGATTTGGCCCATTTCTATTGATACAAACCATTGACATGGGACATTCGGTGGATCCAAATTGTTCATATAATTTAGCTTATTCGGCAATCCAAACTCATCATACGATTGAAGGTGTTTTTCATGATCCAAACTCATCATATGCTTAAAGCTGCTTTTCATGATCCTTGGCAATGGATATGGTAAGTTGATCCATGCACAAAATTTTGTTGGACCCTCTTCAGCTATACAAATGATCCAAACTGTTAATATAATTTGTCCCATTTCTACTGATCCAAACCTTTGACATGCTTGGGCCATTTCAACGGATCAAAACCTTTTACGTGCTTGGGCCAGTTAGCGGATTTAAGCTTCTTATATGATTCAGCCCATCCATCGAGCCAATTGCATCATATGATTCGTACTGTTATTAGTGACCTATACTCATCATATGATGGAAGCCTCTTTCTGTGAGATCAAAACCTTTAATGTGCTTGGGCCATTTAGCGGATTTAAACTTCTTATATGATTCGGCCCATTCACTGAGCCAATGGCATCATATGATTCGTGCTGCTTTTAGTGATCTATACTCATCATATGATTGAAGCCTCTTTCCATGACCTATCTCGATGGATATGTTGAGTTAGATCCATCTATTCATAATATTTGAGGTTGGTTCTCAGTGATTCACATCGTTAATTTCGTAGGACCCTCTTCAGTTCTATACACAATTCAAACAATCAATTTTCTTTTTACAACGATCCAAATTCATATGATTTGGCCCATTTCTAGTGATCCAAACCTTTGACATGGGCCATTTTGATGGATAAAATACATTGACATGCTTGGGGCATTTAGTGGATCCAAATTGTTCAAATGATTCGGCTCATTCAGTGATCCAAACTCATCATACGATTGAAGCTGCTTTTCATGATCCAAACTCATCATATGATTGATGCTGCTATTCATGCTCCATGGCAATGGATATGCTAAGTTGATCCACGCGCTAAATTTTGTAGGACCCTCTTTAGCTTTAGAAATGGTCCAAATTGTTCATATGATTTGGCCCATTTCTAGTGATCCAAACCTTCGGCATGTTTGGGCCACTTCAATGGATCAAAACCTTTGACATACTTCGGCCATTTAAACGGATTTGAACTTCTTATACGATTCGGCCAATTCAACGATCCAAATGCATCATATGATTTGTGCTGCTGTTAGCAATCTAAACGCATTATATAATTGAAGCCTCTTTTCGTGACCCATCCCAATGGATATGTTAAGTTAGATCGATCTATTCATAATATTTGAGGTTGGTTCTTAGTGATCCAGATCGTTAATTTTTTAGGACCCTCTTCAGTTCGATACGCAATTCAACCAATCAGGTTTCTTTTTACAACGATCCAAATTCATATGATTTTGCCCTATTCCAGTGATCCAAATCTTTAACATGGGCCATTTCAATGGATAAAAAACATTGACATGCTTGGGCCATTCGGTGGATCCAAATTGTTCATATGATTCGGCACATTTGGCGATCGCACTCATCATACGATTGAAGCTGCTTTTCATGATTCAAACTCATCATATGATTAAAGCTGCCTTTCATGATCCAAACTCATTATATGATTAAAGCTGCTTTTCATGATCTAAACTCGTCATATGATTAAAGCTGCCTTTCATGATCTAAGTTAATCATATGAATGGCAATGTATATGAGTGGGCTCATATTTGTCGATCAACGTGCTTGATATGTTAAGTTGATTCATAACTTTCATTTGATCGAGTTGGTTCAAAGTGGTCAATATTTCTATATTCTAGGGCCCTTATTTATTGCTATAAACTATTCAAATGATTGGACTTGTTTTCAATTCAAACCATTGATTTGATAGCTTCATTTATGCAATCCAAACTATCTATAGAGTTAGTCTTGTGCTCAACATATTAATTTTTGGGTGCCTCATGTACAAAAAATCATTAGTGATTCAAATTGTTCTTATGATAGGCCTTGTTTTCAGTGACACAAAACTTTGATATGAGTGCAACTATTCACGAGATTAAAGTCATTCATATACTCGTCTGTTTTAAGTAATCTAAACCCCTTCATTTGATTGGAGTAAACTTGGGTCTTTGTTTACTAAGCCAATGAATGAAAGTTTTATACTCTTTGTTGGGTTGCACAATCACGTGATTAAAGTCATTCGTATACTTGTCCGTTTTAAATAATCTAAACCCCTTCATTTGATTGGAGTAAACTTGGGTCTTTGTTTACTAAGTCAATGAATGAAAGTTTTATACTCTTTGTTGGGTTGCTCAAGCACAAAAATTCATTATGGGAGGAGTAATCTTGGAAATCATTGTGCTCATTTTAAACAACCCTGCTAATCATACGATTGAGAAGTTTTTGGTGATTTAAGTTGTTAATATGGTAGAGTCTGTTTCCATCAATCTAAGCTGTTCATTTGGTTTGGCTTGTTTTGTGACACAACCCTTGGTGGATCTATAATTGCGGTTTCACTCATTAGAGACTATTGAATGCATGAGTCATGCACAATGGGCCCATTTTCAATTATTCAAACCATTAATTAATCTCGTTCCATTTTCAATTATTCAAGCCATTAATTAATCTCTTGTTCCATTTTTCCTGGTAGAAACCATTCTTATGGTTGGGTCCCTTTTTAGTGACCTAAGCCATTAATCACGTAGCTCGCTTTTAGTGATGCAAACTATTTATAGAGAGGTCCCATTTTTATTAACCAAATCGTTTATAAAGATGGGCCTATCTTTTGAAATGCTTTGGCCATTTGAAGTTATCCAATTGAGCTAACCTTCTAAAATGCTTGTGTTGGTTGGAGTAAACCAAATCATTCATATTGCCCGCTCTTTTTAAGTGATTCAAACCCTCTATATAATTCAAGCCATTTTAATGATCCACACCCTTCATATTATTGAGGCTGTTTCTAGTGATCCAAATCAGTTAATATCCTAAGGTCCATGGTTCAACAATCCAAGTGGACTTATCCGAACCCTTTACATTGGCCCGTTTTAGTGATCCAAACTTGTCTTATTGTTGGGGCCCTTTTTAGTCATCTAAATTAATTGACATTTTAAGGCTTATGTTCATTAATCTAAGCAAATGATCTATAGCCTATGTTGGTTGGATTGGTCCAACACTAATGTCAACCATGAATCCTAACTTTGGCTGTGGGTTTGCTCCCCATAGACACGACTGTGATTCCCCTCCCTGTGGATTACCTATCACGAGTTGGGGTGAACGACTTTGGTCACGGGTTTGCTCCCCATAGATATGAGTTTGATTCCTCTCCCCGTGGATTACCTGTTATGAGTTTGGGCGAACAACTGTGGTTGTGGGTTTGCTCCCCACAGATCGATTCCCCTCCCTGTGGATTACTCGATGTACGTGGTGTAATTGGAAAAGTTTTTTTCTTTTTCCTTCTAATCCCCACGTCTAGAGACCTGCCACACCCGAACCAACTCGGTGCTGACTCGACTCGACTGAGTACCTGTGACCGGGTTGGACTCAGTTTGGATTAGTCCAGGCCAGACCCAAATTTAGATCAGGTCAGGCATGCTGGACTTAGTGCCAAGTTGGGTCGAGTTCGGGTCAGGTCTGTTTCAAAACCGGGTCGAGTTGGATTAACCCTAACTTGGTCCGACTCGACTCGTTGCTCTGTTCAACACGCTGTGTATTAGGGAAAGTTTTTATTAGTCCAAGCCAGACCCAAATTTAGATCAGGTCAGGCATGCTGGACTTAGTGCCGAGTTGGGTCGAGTTCGGGTCAGGTCTATTTCAAAACCGGGTCGAGTTGGATTAACCCTAACTTGGTCCGACTCGACTCGTTGCTCTGTTCAACACGCTGTGTATTAGGGAAAGTTTTTATTTTTAATCCTTGCATCTCGATATTCTTGAAAATTTAACCCTCAATTTCAACATTCATTAGTAAGGTTACACCTGTCTATTCCTTTCAAGTTTGATCCCGCTCCTATAGGCATATGCTCATGATGCTTAACGACTGAGTTTAATTCCCTCCCCGTTGATTTTCTGATGCACGTGGTTTGCTTGTGATTGCGTGCATCTGCAGGGAATGGTCTCGCCTTAAAGGGACGGGGACACGCTGTTGTTATATATAAAAAAAAACCTTCCCAAAACCCGTCACGAGTTTGGGTGAATGAGTTTGGTTGTTGGTTTGCTCCCCATAGACACAAGTGTGATTCCTCTCCCGTTGGATTACCTATCACGAGTTGGGGCGAATGGCTTTGGTCGTGGGTTTGCTCCTCACAGACACGAGTTTAATTCCCCTCCCTGTGGATTACCTGTTATGAGTTTGGGCGAACGACTTTGGTCGTGGGTTTGCTCCTCACAGACACGAGTTCGTTTCCCCTCCCCATGGATTACTCGATGCACGTGGTGTAATTGGGGAAAGTTTTATTATTATTATTATTATTATTATTATTATTATTATTATTATTATTTCTTTAAAATTCCCACATCTGGAGACCCACTACACCCGACCCGATGCGGTGGTGACTTGACTCGACTTGGTACCTATGACAGGGTCAGGACTCAGTTTGGATTAGTCCAGGCCAGGCCTGGACTCAGATCTGGTCAGGTATGCTGGACTTGGAACCGAGTCGGGTCAACTCTTTAACCCTATCTTAGTCCGACTCAACTCGTTGCCCTGTTCTTCACCGTATGTATCAAGGAAAGTTTTTGTTTTCAATCCCCACATTTGAATATTCTTGAAATTTTAACCTTCAAATATTAAGCCTGCGCCTGTCCATTGCTTTCAAGCTTGATCCTGCCCCTATATGCATACGCTTATGATGCTTAAGGACTGAGTTCGATTTCCTCCCCGTGGATTTTTCGATGCACGTGGTTTGCGGGTGATTGCGTGTATCTGTAGGGAATGGTCTCACCTTAAAGGGAAGGGGGCACCCTGTCTTTAAAAAAAAAAAAATCAAACATCCCAAAACCTGTCATGAGTTTGGGCGAACGGCTTTGGTTTTGGGTTTGCTCCCCACAAACACGAATTTGTTTCCCCTCTCCATGGGTTACCGGTCACGAGTTTGGGAGAACGACTTTGGTCGTGGGTTTGCTCCCCACAGACACGAGTTCGGGGGAATGACTTTAGTCGTGGGTTTGCTCCCCACAGACATGAGTTTGATTCCATTTTCCATGGATTACCCGACATGAGTTTGGGCGAACGACTTTGATCGTGGGTTTGCTCCCCATAAACATGAGTTCGATTCCCCTCCCCGTGGATTACTTGATGCAGGTGGTGTAATTGGATTATTATTATTATTATTATTAGTATTATTATTTGCTTAATCCTCACATCTGGACACTCCTGAAACCCTCAATTCTGCATTCATTATTAAGCCTACGCATGTCCATTCCTTTTGAACTTCATATCGCCCTTATAGGGGTACGTTAGTGATGCTTAACAACTGAATGAGAGCTTCGTTTGTTGATGAATAACAGATTGATGCCGTTGTTAGTATTGCTTTGTTTCTCTCATTTCCTATTAGTGAGTTCCAATGCACACTGTCACTGATAGGGAGACGTTATATCTCCTGAAAAACAGAGCCCTAATCTAGTTGGGCGCACTATAGCGCACTCCGGGCGGCCTTGGCTTCTAGCTCTCTTGATTAGGTCATCGTATTTTGCAGTGGCGACTCCCGAAGCATGGGAGCTACTCCTAGACCAGCAGAATTACATGAACGGCATGGTGTTTTCAGTCAAAACCTTCGGCCCAGACTTCAATATATAGGTCTCTTTTTTCTTCAAAGTGGATCTATTAGGGGCCAGGCTAGCTCGAACCCCCGAAGGGGTTTATCATCGGGTTTTGGTTGACCGACTCTGATTGCCTATAAGTTGTTCACTCTACCAAAAAGTTCATCTACATCCCTATTCAAATTAAAAATCCTGCCTAGCCTCTTATCACTTCACTCCTTCCCCGTGATCATTTTCGGGTTTTGGTTTGTCCTAGACGATGGGGTAAGGTCCCATGAATGTGCACAAGACTTACTTTTTATTGGACTATCTTTAATAGGAAAAATCTCACACCACTTTACACCCTAAGTCAGATTCTTACCCGAAGATGAAGTTAGGCTTGGATAAGGACACTGCTTGGATTAGGAAGTCACTCATAACAAAATGTTTTTCTTTTTAAAATAGACATTTTATGCATCATCTTCGAAAGGATTCTGCGCCAGAATCAAACACTTGGAAAATTTTAATGATTAAGAAATAAATTGATAAGAAGAATAACAAAGGACGATCTACGCTAAAATAAAATCAATACATCAAAGCCTTTTATTCCAATTTATACTTTTTATTCTCAAAGTGGTTAGGGGAAAATTTTAGAATTTGAGTGAGAGGATTGTGGTGTCTATCAATAGTGGATTAAATGTTAAACTCTAGAGTTCTATGAGCAAATTTATATCAAATTAGTTAAAACCTTCCTAGTATCGAAGTCCTCATATAGGTAAACGATATGACCTTGTATAAAAATTGCTTACTCGAAATTTGATTTCCCTCCCCGTGGATTACCCGTCGCGAGTTTGGGAGTGCGACTTTGGTTGTTTGCTCATACACAGTTCAGTTCGGTTCAGTTCCCCTTCCCGTGGATTACCCGATGCACGTGGTTGTCATGTGATTGTGTGCATTCGCAGTGAATAGTGGGTTTGCTCCCCTAAAACACAAGTTCGATTCGGGGCAGGGACACCATATTGTTGTAAACCAAAAGAAAATTCCAAATTTACAAGTGTGGTGTTTGTGATCGTTGCTATAGTATAAAAAAGAGAAAAGAAAAGACTTGATAGAGCTTAGAAAATTAATAGAGCGTAACGGGAAATTTTTAGATGTCGAACTTTACATAGAGCTTAACTTTGAAGAGGGCTTAGAAAATCTATGGTATGACGTGCTTCCTTTATTATAGCGATTGACCTAGTTAGAATATCTTTTAACATCAGAAGATGGTTTTATCGTATATGGTTCAATCTTCAATTTCCCATCCCTCTAGAAAAAAAAAACCTTGATTTGGGCTATCCTTTAATGGAAAAAGTTTGATCATTGATATAGATTGTTTGGGCGATCCTTTCATAGAAATTTTCTACCTAGGGTGACGACCCTCCCATTTCTCTTGTCTATGCTCCCTTATGTCTCTTGCTTGTGTTATTAGGAGCATGACTAATGACTATGATCCCAGTACCAGATTTGTAGAATGCCTTCATTTATTGGGCTTGTTTTGCTAGTTAAAAGTATTTTCACTTTCATTTGTTGGCGCAAGTGAAGATGGCGTCAAAGTGTTTCAACTTAAATACCATTTGTTGCGTTCTAAGCCTTTGTTAAATGTCTTGGGAGACTACACAGTTGGTTCTTTTGTGTGGTAAGAATTATGTGAATTTGCATATTACACGACATGTATCATTTGTTTTCAAGGCATACGATAACTATTCATAGCAATCGAAAGAAATTGAGTAAGAAATACTAGTTATACATGCGAGGTGTGCAATTTGATGAATGAATATAAAACATTGTATTGTTGTGGATATGGGTGTCTTTCACCCTTACAATGCTTGGTTTTATGTATTTACCATTATATGCCATCTCTTCGTATGCATTCTTTTGTTTTTGCACTAGTATTTGCAATTGCTGGAAAGGCCTCTTGATCTAACTTGCAAACATGGTGTCATCGGCCAAGGGACTTCAATGGGATGTAAATGCATTCATGGAATTATTATTATTATTATTATTTTTTTTCATTTTGAATGCTTGGGTTTGAAATTCAAAGCTAATGCTCTTTTCTAGTAGCCTCATTACGTCAATTGTGTTTTACAATGTTTACTTTTGAGGTTTGTAGCAATTTCTCACCATCACTTATGAAGACTTGTCATTCATATCCTTTTGTTCGATAGTTTCTATTTATTTGTTACTATGAATAATTAGACTTCGTTAAAGAAGAGGAATCACCGTAGAGAGTATGAAGAAACTCACAACCAATAGAGGGCAATATGCCCCTTCTTGGCAAGCAAAAAGTCTATGCCATCTAGATGTTATTTACCAAGCATGTTGTCTATAAAGTTCATAAATAACCCCAAATAAAATGTTTCTAGTTCTCTCCACAAAAGCCAAATGTAGTATGTAAAAAATATTTGGGCATGAGAATGTTTCTGGAATGAGGTTGAGGCAAGGTTAGAGAGTGATGGTTTCTGCTTCTGTAAGATGAGACACATCAGTTGGCCTAGAGAAAGTGGTAATGGTTACTTAATTTTATTGTTTCCCTCAAATTGGTATATCGTACATGATGCTTGATGATCAAACTGTGCTTAATTTATCAACTCGTTTATGACTCGAAGTATATCATATGGCAGACGTACTCTTTTTGTCGTGGCTTACCATACAATTCTTTGTCCGTTTAACATTGATTGCATGCATTTCTTGTGCTTGTTGCTGAGATCTTGCGGAAAAAAAACCTCTCGAGTTCAAATATTATTGCAAGGATTCATGGTCTTTAACAATCTCCTTTTTAGTTGTACCTCTAGAACCTTTAATGATGACCATGTTGAATGCTTATCTAAAAAACTTGAGAGCATCGAATAAAATATTGCATATGACACAAGATTGAAGGCTTCCTAAGCAGCCTAGGGATCTTTACCCATTTCCTTGATTTCCCAATCATCGGTTAGTTCCTTTGTTATGTTTTCAGGTTTTGGATTCGGACAATGTTCACTTCTGGAAAGCTATTTTATGGAGTTTCATAACCTTGTTGATGCTTATCTAAAAGACTAGAGCAACAAATTGTAGATGACACAAGATTGAATACTTCCTAAGCAGTCTAGGGATGGCCTTTTTTCCTTGATTTTGCCCAATCATTAGTTAGTTCCTATGTTATGTTTTTAGGTTTGATGATGGAGATGTACTGAGAACTTGTCTGCAATGAACAGATTTTGCAATTCCTTTTGAGTTCCTTCAACACGTTAGTGATATTCTAGATTGTATTTCTTCAAGCTATATGTTTGCATAAGTGCGTTTAGGTTTCAATTATGTTACATTGGTTGGGTGAAATTTGGGATTTTTTTCAAGTTGTGCTTGGTTTGGATATGGAGTTTTAAAGTGCCTTTTGGTTTTAAATTAAGCCAAGTTACTGTCAATGTCCAATGCAGATGAAGCTATATCATCTCTAGTAAATGGTAAAATGGCCAATGCAGATGAAACTAGCTTGTCTCCAGTGGGTCTGAAAAAGTCGCAAAGACTGATGAGTCCCCATCTACAAGCATTGGGAGAACTTGGATGCAAAAAAAAAAAAAAGGCCAATTCACAACTTCTAGAAATTTTACTTAAGAGTCTTAAGAATAAGGATCTTACAGGGCATTCAATTGGAGTGACGCAGATCAATCTAGGTTTTGAAGGCCCTGATCAATTGCGACTTAATTCCAATTTTAGAAGATAGGCTGTTCTAAAACCAAATATAAACATAACCATAGGATTTTTTTTTAAAAATTTTTTTTATGAAAACAGTCTGAATGCCCAATTTCTAACATTCAAAAGGTCTAATGAGAACAAATGTAGACTGTCCATAGGGGACTTACCCTTGTAGATCCCTTCCTCTAAAAAATAACTTCAATTTGATGGTCCTAGGCATATGATCAATGGCCGACAATATCTAGGACATGGCTTTGGTTAATTTGGCCCCACCTCAGCAAATGGATTTGACATTTTCGTTCGGAAGTCAGGACCTGTTGGATAGAGTATCATTAGTAAATATGGGTCCTTTGAAGGGGGTTGGTGCATCAATCTAGCCTTGTTGGTATGATTGGGCTGATTTTCATTCGTGCATATCTTCATATGATTGGGCCTCTATTTGATGTTTCAAGCTATTCACATTATTAGGCCTATATTTAGAGATCTAAGCTCTTCATTTTATTTGGGTAATTTTCATCGGTCCTAGCGAAGTGATATTTGAATGCTGATCTAATCCTGCTTTGTTAGTTATCCGTCCTATTTATGATGTATTTGGGTTGATTTTCAATGATCTAAACCAATCAGCACATATATTTGGGCTGATTTTCATTGATCGAAA
Organism: Magnolia kwangsiensis; assembly: GCA_037074715.1. Lineage (NCBI taxonomy): Eukaryota > Viridiplantae > Streptophyta > Magnoliopsida > Magnoliales > Magnoliaceae > Magnolia > Magnolia kwangsiensis. The sequence continues at coordinate 52,988 of JAYEFE010000227.1, read as the reverse complement.
CCATTCGTTTGATCGAGCCTTATTTGATCTTCCATGGCATTCATATGATTTGGCCTATGTTTATTGATCCAAACCCTTTATATGCTTTGGGCCAGTTCGTTGATTAAAGCCAAGTTATATTCGAAGACTGATGTTTAGTAATCCAATTGACGATTTATTTGGGTTATTTTCAATGCTATAAACGAATCACATATATTTGGGCTGATTTTCATTGATTGAAACCATTCGATTGGATTTAGCCCTATTTGATCTTCCAAGTCACTCAGGGCCTGTTTGGCCAGGCAGATTGGATGGGATTGGAAGATAGATCCCGGGATTGGCCATGCGTGCCAAACAGACACGGGATCAAGATCCCGGGATGTTTGGGCCACTTCGTTGATTCAAGCCAAGTTATATTCGAAGGCTGATGTTTAGTAATTTAGTTGCTGATGTTAGTCCCATTTTCACTATCCAAACTGTCTATATGATTGGGCTAGGTGTGGGCTATTTACTAGTTAGGTCTTAAACTCAATCCATTCCGTGAACCTGTAATAATCCTAATATGCCTGGATTTGGTGGTAGCCACTGCTCAAGCATGGTCCATTTGCCACCCTCCTTACAGGGGTGACAGTGGGTTGGGTTTGGCCCTGTTCAGTGTCAGCCCATGCCCAACCCATTTACTAAAAGGGCCAAGAATTTTAGCCCAACCCTTTCCTATTACTTTTGGTTGCATTTTGTTGCGTCAAATATCTTGAAATTTTGTTAAAGTTCATTATTAATCAATCTAATCTGGTATAGAATATCATGACATTGGTGCAACCAAGCGCCTTGATTAAAAATCTAGAAGTTGTGTGTAGCTTATGTAGCTTATGCCTCACACTTCAAAGGGGTGAACGCTATGCTACACGCGATTCGCTATTTAAAACGCTGAATAGGAAATGCTAATGTCCCACCTTCATGGATTCATGGATGCATATTGCTGCAAAATATACCTTGTTTTATTTTCTTGTAGCATTATTCATCTAGGAAATAGGTTTAAGTATTCAACTATGGTTAAGTTTTCACTTTGTACAAGTGGGATCCCTTGGTTTAGTGGTCCTAACTGTTGGTATGCCTGGATCCACTTTGCGATGGGCCCATGGGAAAATCCTAACCCTTCAATATGTGTCCAGCATGTGCTGTTGAGAAAATAAGTGCAGCATTGAGCCACATTCAGCCAAGACAAAACCAGAGATCCAATGGATATGATCTTCGCTGGCTGGTGGAAGATCAGACTGAAATCAGTCATCCAACTGGAGTGCAGCCTGTACAAATCTAATTGGATCACCAAAAGCGGCGATTGATTGGACTTTTTATGGCTATGTACAAACCATATGGGATGGGTGTAAGGCTTGTCCGTGGAAGTCTATTGGACTTTTTTGTTTTCATTTTTAATGGTCCAATTTGGTTACTTCTGCTCCATCATGCTTGCAATTTCATTAAATTTGATAGTGCATCCAAATGGACCCTTGAATTTAGAATATATTTAGTTTAAAACTGGAAGCTAATCATGAATAAAAATTGATCTGCAGGGCCATTTTCATATAAGATTCGAGTTCAGGCTGGTACTTGGAGCTCAGCCAAACCAGGCTGACTTAACTGAGTTAGCGAGGTGATTAGCGTATTTTAAAATTGCCACATTAGATTTAATTATGGAAACAAACTTTATCTTGTAGCTGGAGCTTCGGATCTTTATGCGTCTTGCAAACTGTCAGAGCATGTTGAATGCCGTCAAGGCTAATGGGGATTTCCATTCAAGGATGGCAATGAATATGTATCCACCACATATTCGCATGGCTGTAGAGGGAAAAGGGGTGTTGCTTGAATGGTAGCCTCAACCTGGGGAAGACAAACCTCCAGTTCCTCTATTAAAGGTATTATACAGAAAACTTCTCATTTCACTGATCTTATGAAAAGGAAAAAAAAAAGGAAAAAAAGAGAAGACAATGAACCTAGGATTATAGAATTAATATGAAAGAATAAGACAATCATGAACAGTGCCTCATGAATTACTAAAAGGTGATGAGGAAGTACTAGTTATAGGTCTCTTAAGTCCAACTTCAAGTAGGATAGTTGCAATCTGGAGCCACACTATACTAGACTAATAGTTATTGTCATCTGAATTCAAATAGTCGATCCAAACACACCCGTATTTTAACCATGTTATGCTGCTTAACCTGTTTCTTGGTAATGATTTTTTTTTTTTTTTTCTTTTTTAATTATATATATGCGTGCTTATTTCAGGATGCCTTTGCTTTTGAGAGATGAAAAGCGAAAATGCTCAACTTCTCTATTGCATATGGGAAAACTCCTGTTGGGCTTGCTGGTGATTGTAAGGTATGCATGCCGTTATAAATTGTCGTAACAGGGGGTAGATGAACATGTGGCTGCCTGTGGCCAGATTCTTTATATATAGTATGCCCATATTCATTAATCCAGTCAGTTGAGCTGATATGTGGGTCCATTTTCTATCATCTAAAATGTTAAATATCACATGGACCATTTCTAGTGATCCAAGCTATTATTATAGTTTGGTCCAATTTGAAACTGTCAGTGTGTGGGCTTATTTTATTAAATTCAGGCAGTGTATTAGCTGATCCAAATCATTAATATGGTTGGGTTTCCTTTTACAATAATCCAAACCTTTCATATGAATTGTCCCATTTTTAGTGATCCATACCTTTCATATGAATTGTCCCATTTCTAGTGATCCAAACTTCTGACATGCTTGGTTGTGTTTGTGATGATCTGTTTTCAGATTCTGAAGAATTCAAAATTTATTAGACCTGATTTCAATGCAATCCTGTTCAGATTATGCAAATCTAAATTTCAAAACTCAGATTTAAGCCTAATAATAGCAGGTTCCTGAAATCCCTCATGGATTTTCCCAATTCCCAACTTACACTGCTAAGGCACAAACTATCTTGCCAATCATTAGAGACTTTGTATTCATGAAAGCATAAATGGCAATGCATATTCTAATCTTTTCACGGGATAAGGTTGGCTGTTCAAATTTAGTACAATCTGTGTGGAAAAATTTGTCTTACATTCGATCTGAATATTTTGTTGGTTGTGCCTGCGACAGTCTATTTTCTGTAGGATTTTGAAGAATTCGTATTTTATTGGACCTGATTTCAATGTAATCCTGTTCAGATTACCCAAATCTAAATTTCAAAACTCAGATTTTAAGCCTAAAAGCTGGTTCTTGAAATCCCCGTAGGACTTGGATTTCACCAAAATCCAACTTACACTGCTAAGCCAGCCAATCCTTCCCCACCCACATATGAGTCTGCCTCTTATTACGTGGACATGAAAATGTAAAAGAGCATACTTTGGAATCAACCACTTTTTTTGGATGAGCACACTTTTCAGGAGTCGTGGTTTAACATGCTTCCTTAAAGCTATTGACCTAACATGCGTCTAAACCGAACCATCCATGTTATGCGGAATCCCATGAAACCCAAAAGTAAAAATTTCCTCCTTGATCTAAAATTCGTTTGGACCATAACAAAGAGAAATGCAAATCAAGGGAGGAAACAATTTTCATTTTTCTTGTTCCACCATAGTTTTGAATTAAAGAAAAAATTGGACCCAGCGTATGATGAGTTTGCTTGAGTTTCGTTCGAAATGGTGCGAAGCTAAGCATCCGGCATATTTAGTCATCCTCACTTGCGCACGTATGCAGGTATGCACCTTTGCACGTGTCATGGGCATCTAATCCAAACGATCCATGTGATGAGGAATCCCAAGAAATAACAAGGGAAAAATTTTCACCCTGATCTAAATTTCTAGTGGGCCATAGCAAAGAGAAATGCAAATCAAGGGATGAAATTGTTTTCATTTTGCATTGCTTACTAGAGTTTTAAATCAAAGTAAAAATTGGGCCCAGGGCGTTTCATGAGGTGCTGCTTCATGTGTACCATTCAGATTTTGGAGTCACATCACGTATGATGACGAGTTCTTAAAAAAGTTCGCACGAGTTCCGTGTGAACTGGTGCGCAGCTGAGCATTCGGCATATAGAGTCATGCTTGCCTGCCCGCTTACGCACTTCCGCACCTTTGTACAAGTGTCATGAGCATCTAATCCGAATGATCCATGTGATGCGGAATCCCATTAAAACCCAAGGGAAAAAAATTCACCCTAAGCTAAAATTCTAGTGGGCCATAACAAAGAGTGCAAATCAGGGGGGGAAACTGTTTTCATTTTTGATGGCCCACCATTTTGGATGAAGGTAAAAATTGGGCCCAATGGGTTTTATGTGTCGTTGCTTCACGAGGACCGTTCAAATTCTGGAGTCATACCACGTATAATGTTTCTCGAAAAAGTTCGCACGAGTTCCATCCGAACTAGTGAGCATTCGGCATATTGAGTAATGCTCACCTATGCACGAGCACACCTTTGCACACGTGTCATGGGCATTTAATCTGAACGGACCATGTGATGCGGAATCCCATGAATCCCCAAGGGAAAAATTTTCACCTTGATCTAAAATTCTGGTGCGCTATAGCAAAGAGAAATGCAAATTAGGGGAGGAAATTGTTTTCATTTTTCATGGCCCACCAAATTTTGAATCAAAATAAAACTTGGGCCCAGGGGGTTTTACGAGTCTCTACTTCACAAGTACCGTTCAGATTCTAAAGTCGCATCACGTATGATGTTTTCTCAAAAAAGATTGCACGTGTTCCGTGCCAACTAGTGCGCAACTGAGCATTCGGCATATTGAGTCATGCTCACCTATGCATGAGCGCACCTTTGCACACGTGTCATGGGTGTCTAATCCAAACGTTCCATATGGTGCGGAATCCCATGATTCCCTATGGGAAAATTTTTCACCTTGATTTAAAATTTTGGTGGGCCATAGCAAAGAGAAATGCAAATCAAGAGAGGAAACTGTTTTAATTTTTCATGTCCCGCGAATGTTTTGGATCAAAGTAAAAATTGGGCGCAACTGGTTTCATGAGGTGATGCTTCACATGGACTGTTCAGATTCTGGAGTCACATCACGTATGATGTTTTCTCAAAAAAGTTCACCTGAGTTCCATGCGAACTGGGAAACATCTGAGTATTCGGCATATAGAGTCATGTCACTTGCACACTAACGCACGTGCGCACCTTTACACACTCGTCAAGGGCGTCTAATCCGAACAGTCCATGTAATGCGGAATCTTATGAAAAACCCATGGGAAAATTTTCACCCTTATATAAAATTCTGGTGGGGCATAGCAAAGTGAAATACCAATCAAGAGAGGAAACTATTTTCATTTTTCATGGCCTGCAAAAGTTTTGGATTAAAGTAAAAATTAGGCCTAGGTGGTTTCATGAGGTGATGCTTCACATAGACTGTTCAGATTCTGGAGTCACATCACGTATAATGTTTTCTCAAAAAAGTTCGCCCGAGTTCTGTGTGAACTGGTGCACATCTGAGCATTTGGCATATAGAGTCATGTCACCTGCGCACCTATGCACGTGCACACCTTTACACGCGTCATGGGCGTCTAATCCGAACGGTCCATGTATTGCGGAATCCTTTAAAAAATCCATGGAAAAAATTTTCACCCTGATATAAAATTTTGGTAGGCCATAGCTTAGTGTAATACAAATCAAGAGAGGAAACTGTTTTCATTTTTCATGGCCCACCAATGTTTTGGATGTAAGTAAAAATTAGGCCCTGGGGGTGTCATGAGGTGTTGCTTCACGTGGATTGTTCAGATTGTGGAGTCATATCACGTTCTCAAAATTGTTCGCATGAGTTCCATGCGAACTGGTGCACAGCGGAGCATTTGGCATATATATTCATGCTCACTTGCGTACTTACGCATGTGCGCACCTTTGCACACGTGTCATGGGCGTCTAAACCGAACCGTCCATGTGATGCGGAATCCCATGAAACCCCGAAGTAAAAATTTCCACCTTGATCTAAAATTTGTTTGAACCATAGCAAAGAGAAATGCAAATCAAGGGAGGAAACAATTTTCATTTTTCTTGTTCCACCATAGTTTTGAATCAAAGAAAAAATTGGACCCAGCGTATGATGAGTTCTCAAGAAAGTTTGCTGGAGTTTCATTCGAAATGGTGCGAAGCTAAGCATCCGGCATATGTAGTCATCCTCACTCGCGCACGTATGCAGGTATGCACCTTTGCACATTTGTCATGGGCATCTAATCCAAACGATCCATGTGATGAGGAATCCCAAGAAACAACAAGGGAAAAATTTTCACCCTGATGTAAATTTCTAGTGGGCCATAGCAAAGGGAAATGCAAATCAAGGGATGAAACTGTTTACATTTTTCATAGCCAACTAGAGTTTTGGACCAATGTAAAAATTGGGCCCAAGGGGTTTCATGAGGTGCTGCTTCACATGGATCGTTCAAATTTTGGAGTCGCATCACATATGATGAGTTCTAAAAAAAAGTTCGCATGTGCGAACTGGTATGGAGCTGAGCATTCGGCATATAGAGTCATGCTCACCTTCACCTACACACTTGCGCACCTTTGCACACATGTCATGGGGGTCTAATTCAAACGTTCCATGTGATGCGGAATCCCATTAAACCCCAAGGTAAAAATTTACACCTTGATCTAAAAGAGAGGAAAGTGTTTTCATTTTTCATGGCCCACCAAAGTTTTGGATCAAAGTAAAAATTGGGCCCAGGGAGTTTTATGAGATGCTGCTTCACGAGGACTGTTTTGAATCTAGAGTCACATTACGTATGATGAGTTCTTAAAAAAGTTCGCACAAGTTCCATGCGAACTGGTGCAAAGCTGAGCATTCGATATATAGAGTCATACTCACCTATGCACCTTTGCACACATGTCATAGGCGTCTAATCCTTACGGTCCATGTGATACAGAAGCCTACGAAACCCCAAGGGAAAGATTTTCACCCTGATCTATAATTCTGGTGGGCCATAGCAAAGAGATGCAAAACAAGGGAGGAGGAAACCGTTTTCATTTTTCATAGCCCACCAAAGTTTTGGATCGAAGTAAAAAATTTGGACCATGGGGTTTCATAAGGTGCCACTACACGTGGACCGTTCGGATTTTGAGTTTACATCGTGTATGATGAGTTCTCAAAAAAGTTAGCACGAGTTTTGTTCAAATTGTTTAGGCCTAGGGGGTTTCATGAGGTGCTGTGCAGCTGAGAATTCGGCATATAGAGTCATGCTCACCTACGCACCTATGCACATGTGAACCTTTGCACATGCGTCATGGGTGTCTAATTCGAATGGTTCATGTGATGCGGAATCCCATGAAAACCCATAGGAAAACTTTTCACCCTGATATAAAATTTTGGTGGGCCATAGTAAAGAGAAATGCAAATCAAGGGAGGAAAGTGTTTTCATTTTGAATGGCCCACCAATGTTTTGGATCAAAGTAAAAATTGGGCCATTGGGGTTTCATCACGTATGATAAGTTCTCAAAAATGTTCGTATGAATTCCATAGGTGTGCAGGTGAGCATGACTCTATATGCCGAATGCTCAGCTGCGCAGCAGCTCGCATGTGCGAACTTTTTTGAGAACTCATCATACGTAATGTGTCTCCAAAATCTAAACGATCCATGTGAAGCAACACCTTATGAAAACCCCTGGGCCTAATTTTTATTTTGATCCAAAACTTTGGTGGGTAATGAAAACTGAAAACACTTTCGTTCCTTGGTTATATCCCACCAGAATTTTAGATCAGGGTGAAAATTTTTGCTTTGGGTTTCATGGGTTTCCGCATCACATGGACGTTTTGGGTTAAACGCCAATCACACATGTACAAGGTGAGCACATGCATATGTGAGCATGACTATATATGCTGAATACTCTAGTGTGCATCAGTTCCCACAATATTCCTACGTGATGGGACTCCAAAATCTAAACAGTTCACGTAAAGCAGCACCTCATGAAACACCTTGGAACCGATTTTTACTTTGATCCAAAACTTTGGTAGGCCGTGAAAAATAAAAGCAGTTTCCTCCCTTGGTTTGCATTTCTATTTGCATTGGCCCACCAACATTTTAGATTAGGGTGAAAAGTTTCCCTTAAGGGTTTCATGGCATTACATGGACGGTTCAGATTATACGCCCATCACACATGTGCAAAGGTGCGCACGTGCATAACGCACGAACTTTTTTGAGAACTCATCATACATGATGTGACTCCAAAATCTGAACTATCCACCGGAAGCAACACCTCATGAAACCCCATGGGCCTAATTTTTACTTTGATCACTTTGGTGGGCAATGAAAAATGAAAACAGTTTCCTCTCTCTATTTGCATTTCTCTTTGTTATGGCCCACCAAAATTTTGGATTAGTCTGAAAAATTTTTCCCTTAAGGTTTCATGGGTTTCCGCATCACATGGATGGTGCATATTAGATGCCCATAACATGTGTGCAAAGGTGCGTAGGTAAGCATGACTGTATATGCCGAACACTCACTTGCGCACCAGTTTGCACGTGCAAACTGTTTTGAGAACTCTTCATACGTGATGTGACTCCAAAATCTGAACAGTCCACGTAAAGCAGCACCTCATGAAACCCTTGGGATCAATTTCTACTTTAATCCAAAATTTTGGTGGGCCATAAAAAATGAAATCAGTTTCATCCCTGGATTTGCATTTCTCTTTGCTATGGCCCACTAGAATTTTAGATCAGGGTGAAAATTTCTCTAATGGTTTTTGGGGAGTCCAAATCACATGGACTATTCAGATTCTACGCCCATGACACGTATGCAAAGGTGCGCACGTGCATATGTGAGCATGACTCTATATGCCAAATGCTTAGTAATGCACCAGTTTGCACGGAACTTGCCCGAACTTTTTTAAGAACTCATCATACGTGATGTGACTCCAAAATCTAAACGGTCCACATGAAGCAGCATCGCATGAAACCCCACGGGCCCAATTTTTACTCTGATCGAAAACTTTGGTGGCCGATGAAAAATGAAAACAGTTTTCTCCCTCGATTTGCATTTCTCTTTGCTATGGCCCACCAGAATATTAGATCGGGGTGAAAATTTTTCCCTTGTGGTTTCATGGGTTTTCGCATCATATGGACGGTTCGGATTAGACGACCATGCTACCATGTGTGCAAAGTTGCGCATGTGAGCATGACTCTATATGCCGAATGCTCAGCTATGTACCAGTTAGCGGGAACTCGTGCGAACTTTTTTGAGAACTCATCATACGTGATGTGATTCGAAAATCTGTACGGTCCACGTGAAGAAGCATCGCATGAAACCCCCTTGGCCCAATTTATACTTTGATCCAAAACTTTGGTGGGCAATGATAAATTAAAATAGTTTTCTCCCTTGATTTGCATTTCTATCTGCTATGGTCCACCAGAAATTTACATCGGGGTAGAAATTTTTCCCTAGGGGTTTCATGAGATCTTGCATCACATGGACGGTTCGGATGAGACGCCCATGACACGTGTGAAAAGGCCCGAACATGCGTAGGCGAGCATGACTCTATATGCTGAATGCTCACTAGTTTGCATGTGCGAACTTTTTTGAGAACTCATCATATGTGATGTGACACGTGCGCAAAGGTGCACACATGCGTAGGTGAGCATGACAATATATGCCGAATGCTCGACTATGAACAAGTTCGCACGAAACTTGTGCAAACTTTTTTGAGAACTCATCATACGTGATGTGACTCCAAAATCTGAATGGGCCACATGAAGCAGCACCTCATGAAACCCGATGGGCCAAATTTTTACTTTGATTCAAAACTTTGGTCGGAAATGAAAAATGAAAACAGTTTCCTCCCTCGATTTTCATTTCTCTTTGCTATGGCCCACTAGAATTTTAGATCACGGTGAAAATTTTTCCCTTGAGTTTTCATGGGATTTCGCATCACATGGACTGTTCGGATTAGACACCCATGATAGGTGTACAAAGGTGCAAACGTGCATAGGTGAGCATGACTCTATATGTCAAATGCTCAGCTGGGCACCAGTTCTCATGTGCGAACTTTTTTGAGAACTTATCATACATGATGTGACACCAAAATTTGCGCGGTCCAGGTGAAGCACCACCTCATGAATCTCCCTGGGCCCAATTTTTACTTTGATCCAAAACTATGGTGCACCATGATAAATGAAAACGTTTCCTCCCTTGATTTACATTTCTCTTTGCTAAGGCCCATCAGAATTTTAGATCACTGTGGAAATTTTTCCCTAGGGGTTTCATGGGATTCCGCATCACATGGACGGTTCGGATGAGACGCCCATGAAACGTGTGAAAAGGTGCGAACATGCATAGGTGAGTATGACTCTATGTGCCGAATGCTCAGCTACGCACCAGTTCGAATGTGTGAACTTTTTTGAGAACTCATCATACGCGATGTGACTCAAAAATCCGAACGGTCAACGTGAAGCCCTACCTCATGAAACTCCCTAAACCGAATTTTTTACTTTGATCCAAAACTATGGTGCGCCATGAAAAACAAAAACAGTTTCCTCCCTTGATTTATATTTCTCTTTGTTATGGCCCACCCGAATTTAAGATCAGGAGTGAAAAATTTTCCCTTGGGGTTTCAGCGAATTCCTCATTGTTTAGACCGTTCGGATTAGATGCCCATGAAATGTGTGCAAAGGTGCGCACATGCGTAGGTGAGCATGACTCTATATGCCAAATGCTCAGCTGCGCACGAGTTCGCATGTGCGAACTTTTTTGAGAACTCATCATACACAATGTGACTCAAAAATCTAAACAGTCCACGTGAAGCACCACCTCATGAAACTCCCTGAGCCGAATTTTTACTTTAATCCAAAACTATGGTGCGCCATGAAAAACGAAAATAGTTTCCTCCCTTGATTTACATTTCTCTTTGTTATGGCCCACCAGAATTTAAGATCAGGGTGAAAAATTTTCCCTTGGGGTTTTAGCGGATTCCGTATCGCATGGACCGTTCAGATTATATGCCAATGACACATGTGCAAAGGTGCGCACATGCGTAGGTGAGCATGACTCTATATGCCAAATGCTCAGCAGCAAAGAAGTTCGCACGTCCACCCATGTCCATTTAGGCCTTGATTTGCCCTTTTGGCCTTTATTTTCTTTACACTTGGCCAAAACATCCGGGTCGATTTTACCCCATTTTATTACTCATTGGTGATGTATTTATTTTTAGTTATGTCATTACTTATCTTCTCGCACATTAATATAAGGAAAATTCACAAACTCTATAGGTACACGTCTCTATTACATTCACCTATCTATAAATTGACATGAAATATCCTTCTCAATCCCTCAAATTGGCTACATTCAATTTGATAGACTCGACTAAACCTTCGAGATGACTTTTGGTTGTGCCAGCCCTCTCAATTGTTCTTTGTCATGTAGTCCATTTGAGTTTCTATTTGGATTAATTGTTAGTTTTATTAGTCTTAAAAAAACTATTATCCTATAATCGTGAAGGTAGTAAGAAATGACTTAAGCACCTCCTATAGTTATATTAAAGATATGGTCTTGGCAGAATGGCGCGGCATAACAGGATTCGTGTGGTTGACCCAATCAGGTGAGACAAGATGCTTTAATGATGATAATGAGGATGAGGATGACTTATGTATGTATATCATCATCATCATCATCAAAACATTATCCCAACTAATTTAAGCTTTACAATTTTGTTCTATCGTTGTAATTTATTCAGGTTGTATCATCGACTAAATTGTTAATGCTTAAATCTTTTGTTACTACCTCCACCCTTTTTTACCCTTCATTCTTTTTTTTTTTTCCTTTGTCTTCCTACACATCCATCTCTAATTCCTCATTTTCGTGATGCTAATCCTATGAATATGTCGTTTGATGATTGTCCAAAATTTTAACCAGCATATCATGACTATTCTTAGACGTGTCCTATAACATTTTCCCTTTAGTTTCATTGCACGAGGGAATTTCACAAAACTCTAAAGGCACATTCTCCACTTCATCTATCCGATTTTAAATCTATGAGCAACATCCTTCTCAATTTCTTCATCCTACCCGGGCTTATCCAATGGGTGGCTTGGAATATACAGTATTGTAGACCCAATAAAACTTTCAAATATTTGTTTTTATTTAATGTCCCCTCCCAATATTAAAATTTCCATTTTAATCGATTGTTAGCCTGGGCTTATCCAATGGGTGGCTTGGAATATACAGTATTGTAGACCCAATAAAACTTTCAAATATTTGTTTTTATTTAATGTTCCCTCCCAATATTAAAATTTCCATTTTAATCGATTGTTAGCCCCATGAGCCTAGAGGTGGGCATCGAGCCGAGTCGAGTCGAGCTGGGCTAAGCTTGGCTTGGCTTGTCCATGGTGTACTCGAGTTCGAGCTCGAGCTCGAGCTTGGCCTCGAGCTCAACATTGAAGCTTGGCTTGTTTGCTAAAGCTGTCGAGTCGAGTCAAGCTCGAGCTTGTTCATATCATTCATCGTAGGTTAAGTTATTAAAATTTTGGCAAAAAAATACAAATTAAATGCCACATTACTAAGGCATAAATGATAAACCTCTAGATACTATCAATATCATACCAAAAAAACATAATTTATCCTCAACAATCAACATCAACATCAATTCGAAATAGTTAAAATATATCAAAAATTATAAATCCGTTCACGAAAATTTTTAAAGCTTTCATTGCTTTAAGCATTCCGGCCCATGTTTTCAATTTCATTGTCCTCTTCATACTCTTCAGCATCGAAAGTGTTACCACCCCAAACTGGATGCAAACAATCTTGCTTACATATTAATGCTTTAATTGTATTCGAGGCGAGTGAACTTCGATACTTGCTAACTACCCTGCTGCCAGTGCTAAAAGCTGATTCTGATGCCACGGTCGAAATTGGAATTGATAAAATGTCATGTGCCATCAATGAAAGTCTAGGGTATTCACGAGCTCGAGACTTCCACCATTGCAAAACATCGAAATCATTATCTTTTATCCTTATGACCTGTTCCTTTAGATACTTGTCCACTTCGGATTCAGTTTTCTGCGTATCCGTTTCTTCTTCGTCTAAAAAGACATAAAGTCATGAAGCCGCTCGCCCACAGTAGAAGAATTATCCGCAGTTTGAGAAGTATTTATTGCACTTGATGCATCGGCCGAATTATCAACATATGATGTGAACAGCTCTTCAATTGCAGCATTAATAATGGCGGTTTCCGCTGAAACTCTTTCGAAACTGGAATAAAGCAATCTGAAAACAAATCTAACCATTGCCATCTTGTATCGTGGATCCAAGACAACTGCAATGGCCATTAACAAGTGGCATTCAGCCCAGTACTTATCAAATTTCATCTGCATTCCTAGAGTCATCGCTTTTAAAAATTCTGGACCATCAACAGTATATTTTTTAAGCGCGTTCATAATGAAAATAATTTCAAGAAGAAATAAATTTGGTGTGGGATACTTATTTCCTGAAAAAATCTTCGTGCAGTTGTAAAAAACTTTGAGAAATCGATGAACATCTTCAGCTTTCTTCCAGTCTTCATCACTTGGCACGTATGCATACATTTTATTGCGCGCTACAAGTTCGGGGAATGCAATTTTAAATTGTAAAGCCGTATCCAACATTTCATAAGTGGAATTCCAACGGGTGCAGACATCTAACTTCAATTGTTGTTTAGATTTCAAATCCAAACGTTGGATTATATCATTCCACGTACTCATTCTTGAAGGTGACCCCCTTATATATTTAACGTTATCTCGTATGTTTACAATCGTTGAATCAATTGCTTTCAGCCCTTCTTGCACAATTAAGTTAAGTATGTGAGCACAACATCTAACTTGGAATATTTTACCTTCGAAGAATAAATTTCCAGCAGCTTTAAACTAAGTACGCAAGAAAGAAATCAACTTATCGTTGGACGAGGCATTATCTAAAGTAATTGAAGAAATTTTCTTTTCAATGCCCCACTCATCAAGACAGTTGTAAATACAATCGGACAGTACCACACCGGTGTGAGGAGGAGGAACGTGACGGAAGTTTAAAATCCTCTTTTGTAGTTTCCAATCCGTATCAACGAAGTGTGCGGTCAATAACATATATCCCTTTCTCTGATTTGAGGCCGTCCACATATCAGATGTCAAACTTATTCTGGATACGGATTCCAAGAGAGCTTTCAAATTAGCTTTCTCAACAGCATACATCTTCATGCACTCTCTTTTCACAGTAGATCGAGAGGCCTTCTCACATCTGGGATTTAGAAATTTACAAAATACCATGAAAACCTTGCTTTCCACCATGCTGAATGGCTTCTCATTGACTATCACTAACCTCGCAAACCACTCATTTAGTTTATCTGGGTCATACTTATACGTTGAGAGTGCAACTTTAGAGTCGTCATCTTCAGAAATCTTAAATGAAAGCAGTTGCTAGACTCCACTCTTCGATGTTCTTTGTCTCTTCACACATTTATCTAGATGCCTCTGATAGTGGGTTGTAGAAGAACCAGAATGTTTGTTGTAAAGAGTCTTACAAAACTTGCATCTAATCTTGACAGAACCATCTGGTTGCGTGATCTCATCAAAAGATTCCCATATTGCCGATCTTTTTTTCCCTTTCACAGAACCTGAAGTTGTTTCAACTTTGTTCTCTAATTTTTCTTCATCCACAAAAAAAGAAGAATTGATTGACGCACCAGGGCCAGAAGTACTTAGGTTTTCTTCAGTAGTCATCTAAAAATCAAAAGTTAACAAGAGTAGGGTAAGATCAAGGATTTTATAGGTTGAAGGAATCGGTTAATGACATTTATACGTATATATAAATATATGATACAAACAATATCGAGCCCCTCCATAAACTGCAAGACACAAGTGTCTCAAATAGTCCCCTGATAAATTCCTAAACAGGGGGTATATTGCTGAACCATTAGGTAGCCTAAATATTAATTAACAACATCAGCTTACAAATAATCATAAGCATCAATATGACAATACGTAAAGAATAATTATCAAAATATATAAGAAATAATTTATCCATACAACTACAACTCTATAAGAAAATAATGTTTAAGAACAAATAAGAAGATAATGCACATGATCATTAACATACAACATTGCATAATGCAACTATATAAGGAAATAATGAAGTAATATGATAATGCATATGACCATATACCCATGGTCTGCTCTGTTTGCAATTGGTCCATACAACAGTGGTGTTTCTGTATATTTTGTATTTCTGTTACTGATTTATTTTTTATTTTGTACCTGTGTTGCTAATGATGGCCTACACGTGGCCGGGCCATTTCAAAACTTGTGCATTGTAGGTCCACCATGTAGATCAATTGACACAAAAATCAGGAAGGTTTTGTCGTCGTGTGGGCCATGCCTGTATGTTGAGTCAAATTGTTGGTTCCATTGATTCCAGTAGTGTGGCCCACCTGATTAACAGATGTTCCAAATTATTGTTCCAGTTGATCTTCATCTTAGAGCCTACGATTTTCATTGTCCATAATGGGGGAATGGCACATGCAATGCAAGTGGATAAAAGAAGGGAGAGATCATTTGGTGAGACCAATCACATGGTGGGGCGTAGGTATGACAAACTTGTTGTAACTGCAAGATTGGAAACAATAAGATGTGCACATTGATAACCTTAAGATTTAAGTTGACAGGTTATGACTAATCTAATCGCATTGGTTTGGTCCAATCGCAAATGACCCAAACCGTGGGTATGACATTGGAAAAAAGAAAGCAGAAATTGATAACCTCGAGGCTAGTCTCATTGCGCCAAATGCACATGGCCCAAACCATGGGTGTGACATATGAGTTGTAACCCAAAATTGGATATATATATATATGAACAAATTGCTAACCCAAAATCTGAAACAAGAAATGATACCGTGAGCACCATGGTGTGCCGTAAACAGCCAGTTAGATGTCAAATAACCATTATGGTTGGCCGTAGGAGATTTTTAATGGTGTAATTCAATCACTACTGTTTTCCCATGGTGTGGTCCACCTGAGATTTATGTCTACGTCAATTTTGTGGTCAAAGCCTAAAAATATATTTCAAAATAGATGGATGGCATAGATAAAACAAATACATCATGGTGGGCCCCACATAGCACCAACCACTAGCGCACGAAATCCAATGCTGGAAAGTAGAAATCCCTACCTCCAGCATAGCTTCCAAGGAGGGGCTTCCAGCCATGCTTGATGTGAGTCCAAATATCTTAAAACCTAGTCTGCTACTGCCACCTAATCCCCTATAAACCTCTTTACAGTACACATAAAGCACCACTCTTGTTCTACACAGTGCCTAAAACTCCAAAGCTCTGTCAAGTCCACCATGTTTTTATTTAAATCCACTCCATCCATTGTGTGAGAAAAATTATCTGGACCGTACGTGAATAAGACTAGGCCAATCAGAAATTTAATTAGGCCACACCAATAGGAGCAATGTAAACCATCTCCCAAACCATGAAGTTTACATGGTGTGGCCCGTATGAATTTTTTTTGGGGAAGTTGTTTACTTTCTCTTAAACTTGATGAGATCAACTTGATAAACGGGTTTGATGAAAGATATACACAATGGTAGTCCCATAGACAAACCTATGGCTGGCATCTCATATCTATTTTTACATATATGTGGACCATCTGATTTGTGGATGTAGTTGATTTTTGGGCTTAGACCCAAAAATCGAGGTAAGGTCCTAATAAACAGGGTGGATTTTACATATAAAATATGGCGGGACCCAAGATTTGGGTGTCTTACATACACGTGGTGCATAGGTTCCAGTCCCAACAGATGGATGGGAATGAGACTGTATCTGACATGACGTTTCAAGCTTTTGACTGATTTATCTCTCTCGGATCTACGAATGAAAACTACCACCGTAAATCCATTCTATCCTCTCCACCTCCCAGCTCCTGCATCCTATATTTATTCTTGGACCCATAGGTTATACATGTGAAGCATGGGTAGATACGTGAGAGATCTAATCCATCCACTCATCAGGTGGGGTGTCAGGCGGGCCATCACGGGACCCGATTCGAGATCTAAGCCACTCATTAGGTGGGACCCATTCTCCAAAGAAATCAAAAAAGAGGAAAAAAGAAGAAAAAGAAGAAGAAGAAGAAGAAGAAGAAGAAGAAGAAAAACTCACCTTAATAATGTTGGTCGGGCGGACGTGCGGTGAGCGGGCAGCGGGCTGGGTGGAGACCGTGGGGTAGAGATTGAGAAAGAGAAGAAAAGGGAAGAAAGGGAAAGGGAGGCAGCCGTGTGGGGTAGGGTTTTTAGTTTTTTACGATTCTATTATATATATATATATATATAATATGAAAACCTATTTCTAACGAGTCGAGTCGAGCTCGAGTTCGAGTCTTGAGGCGAGTCGAGTTCGAGTCGAGTCGAGTTAAAATGGCCTATGGTCGAACTCGGCTCGAACTCAACTCGAGCTACAGTTTTTCAGCTTGACTCGACCTGACTCAGTCATTCAAGCCGAATCAATCCGAGCTAACTCGAGCCGAGTCGAGCGAGTCATTTGAGCTAACTCGACTCGTGAACAGCTCTACATGAGCCCTTTAAAAAGCTAGTATTACATCAGCATATATCTTAGCATCGACACCAGTGGAAAAGATTGTGTGGGCTTAAATTAAAAGCTTTTAAAGGGTAACATGAAGGCCGAAAAGAACATGGGGTAGAGGCATTAACAAATCGCTTGAGTTCCTGTAGTACCTTTATTTAGGGGGTAGACACAATGAATGCATTGAATATCCCTAAAACATTACAATGAGAATCCATCTCTAATATTTATTTCGAAGGAGCATGCCTGAGTTAACGATTGGGGTTAAGAGGGGGAAGGTTTGTCAACATATGTGTTTGATTATATGAATCACATTCCACCATTCCACTTCATCCTAGGCCATAACTTCAAATAGTCCATAGGACTTCAAGTCTTTTCTTTCTAGATTTATACATGTCCTTTCAGTCCTACCGGTTATCCTTTTGGAGCCTTTATCTTTTACCCACTTAATTTTAAATCATAGTCCTTTCAGTCCTATATGTATTTATACATGTCCCTTATATAATACACATACATATCTACACACACACACATATATATACATATACATATATACATATATGTGTATTATATAAGGGAAATGGTGCTTGGTGGTCAACCTTATGGGAAGTTCCCATGAGGTCGAGCTGTGTGGGCCCCACCATGATGTGTGTCGAACATCCTACCCAATTAGCCAGATGCACCATTCCATGGTGGGCCATAGGCTTAAAAATCAAGTCAATCCATGACTTGGGTGGGCCACGCCACATACCATAGTTGAGAGGGGCTACCCTCCCATTAAAACATTCATAATCATTTATTGGACCCATTGAGATGTGGTTCACAATTCGAGCGCATTCATTGTGTGTGTCCCACTTGGATGAGGGGTCAGACCAAGTTTCAGCCGCATCCAAAACTTAGGCGGGCCCCACCAAGTGCTTTTATAAGTTTTAGGCATGTCTTCTAATGGTTTTAGATGGTATGGCCCACCTGAATTCCATATACGGCTGATTTTTGAGATATCCCATAACCTAAAGGGGATCGATCAAATTCACGGTGTTGATGTTTGACACGCATCACGGTGGGGCCCACACAGCTCGACTTCATGGGAAGTTCCCATGAGGTCGACCTTATAGTACCATTTCCCTATATATAATACATATATGTATATTTGTGTGTTTTTACATATATATATATATATGTACACACACACACTGAGCCTTCAACATGAACCAAGTCCTTCAAACCCATTCAGTTCCTTATATTCGTTGCACGTGACAAAACAATTTCAAGATGAAGGGCGAGTACACGGACGAAGGTATTTAGAAATGACTTGATGACCAATAATTTAGGAGTGAGTAAAGTTGGAGAATTTAAAGGGGTAATTGAAGGCCCAAAAGCACAGTGGCAGAGGTAGGATAAAATGACTTAAGGGCCCATAATTTAAATGAGAATATGGTCCATGATGAAGTGGAGTGGAATAACAGGATCTATGTAGCTGCCTTGAATTAGTTGGGACAATGCTTAGATAAAGAAGATGTGGATGGGGATGTATGTATGTATATTGTCATCATCATAAGAATTATCCCAACTATTCTAAGTTTTAAAGTTCTGTTTTGTCATTTTAATATATCATAAACTGTATCATTAGTTCTATTCTAAGTTTTAAAGTTTTGTTTTGTCATTTTAACATTTTGGATGCTCCGCATTGCTGCAATGGGGCCAAGGTCGTCGTATCATATGCCTTGGCTACCGTGGGTAATGCTACGTCCAGCATGCGGGAAGAAATAGCTATCGTGGGGAATACATGGCCACCACAAGAGAGACCTTGGCTGTTACGAGAAGGGGGTTTGTTGCCGTGGGAGGGCCATGACCATTGCGCCATGGGACTTAACATTAAGAGGTAATAAGATGAAGAAAAGAATATTTAAATTATTTCTGCCTCGTGTAACCGAAAAAAATTACACAAGTCCGAAAGGGTTAGCCGATTATATTTGAAGAGCTCTAAAGGGAGTAGGTAACACCCAATATGACAGTGATAACGGCAGTAGGAAATGACTTAAGGGCTTATAGGTTAATTGGGGATATGGTACATTATATAGTGAAGTGGCATAAGCGTAATGATCGTGATGATAGACCTTTTTCAAGTACTCCCACATCGATTTAGCCGTCTTGTGCAGCCTTAAATTAAGTATAAGCAGTGGATCAATAGACCCAAGAATCCAAGTCATCACGCAAGCATCTTTCACCTTCCATTGAACCAACGTCATAGGATCGGTAGGTGTTGGATCACTCCCATCAACATGACCCCACAACTCCTTTCCCATGACAAAAAGTTAAAACTGAAACTCCCAGGCAGCATAACTCTTCCCTGTAAACCGAGTTTGAAAGGCCTCCGAGTTGAAGTTGTTAGCCATAACTAGAATCTCTCGAAATGCACCAAAAAAACTGCAAACCAGAACCCACACCCAAGAAACTAAAAAACTAGAGCCTAGAACCACGAAAATTGGACCAAAGACAAGGCTGCAGAGAGAGTCTCTGATACCATGTCAGATTTGCTCAATGACCCTCAATCGAGTGGTCCTTTTCTTATATAGAAATCATTTTCTCTAATTACAATATATCCCTTAATTATAGCATAATATCTCCTAATTACAGCAACATCTATATCCCCTAATTACAACATCTATATCCCCTAATTACAACATAATATCTCCTAATTACAGCATTTATATCCCCTAATTACAACAACATATCTCCTAATTACAGATCTGTTTCCTAAATAACTATGCAACAATATATGGTAGGTTTGATGTCTATCCTACTAACAAGATGCATTAACTCCGACAAGTTCTAGGTTAATTTAAGTTGTAGGCTTTTATTAGGGTGAGGTGGAGTGTCAATACATGGGCAAATGAATTAAGAAATGACTTGATGACCTATATGAGTTGGTAAAGAGTACAAGTCAAAGCATTTAAAGGGGAAAGGGAAGGGCCAAAAACACAGTGGTGGAGGTTGTAGGAAATGACTTAAGGGCCCATAATTTAACTGAGAATATAGTACATGATGTAGTGGAGTGAATAACAACATCTTTGTAGCTGACCGCAATCAGTTTGGACAATGCTTTAATGATGAGGATGGGGATGTATGTATATAAATTGTCATCATCATATGTGTAAGACCCGACCCAACAACACAAGATATTGTCCGCTTTGCTAAAGCTCACGGCTTTAAAATGTGTCTGGTCTGTTAAGGAATGAGCCCACTTATAGCCACCACAACTTAGGACAGCGCTTCCGATGTGGGTCAAAGTTTCACCTTCACTGTGTGCACAGTAGCCTGCCTGCCACACAGTAGCCTACCAACCACCTTTTAGGGATCCGCCCACATGTGCGCCCGCCCACATGTGACCACAATGATGGGGTGTCACAATATCCCCCACCGAGGGCAGAGCCGTCCTCAGCTCTGATACCACTTGTAAGGCCTGACCCAATAGCACAAGATATTGTCCGCTTTGCCGAGCTCACAACTTTAAAACACGTCTTGTCTGTTAAGGAAGGAGCCCACTTATATCCACCACAACTTAGGACAGCGCTTCCGATGTGGGACAAAGTTTCACCTTCACTATGTGCACAGTAGCCTTCCAGCACAGTAGCCTGTCAGCCACATAGTAGCCTGCCAACCAATTTTTAGGGGTCCGCCCACATGTGCCCGCTCACATGTGACCACAGAAATCCTCCTTGTGGAGCCCCGCTTATGGGACTTAGTATGCAGTAGTTGGAAGCCCCAAAATCGGAGTTCTATGGAGGCTGTTAACCAAAATTTGGTATATAGTAATCACGGATTACTGACACTAGATTTAGGGACGTGACAATATGCATTATCCCAACTATTGTAAGCTTTACAGTTATGTTCTGTCATTCTAATATATTGTAAACTGTATCCTCAATTAAACCATATTTGTGCTTAAAGCTTTTGTTACTACGTCCACCCATGTCCCTTTAGGCCTTTTATTTGATCTTTTACATATTTCAACCTAAACCAATTAATACTTTTAAAGCGTGTAGCTTTTTATCTTCTTTGTACTTGGCCAAAGCATCCAGGTCAACTTTACCTTATCTTATTCATTGGTGTTACTCCTGACTATTGTTGAATGTATTTGGTTCTAATTTTGTCATTCATTGTCTTCTTGCACATTAGTATAAGGAAATTTCACAAAACACTAGAGGTAAACATGTATACTTCATTCACCTAGTTCTAAATTTATAAGAAATAGCCTTCTCAATCACTTAATTTGGCTACATTCAATTTGGTGGAGTCAACAAAACTTCCAAGATGGTTTTGTGCTACCCCTTGCAATTGTTCATTGTAGTGTTGTCCATTTGAGTTTTCATTTAGATTAATTTTTTGTTTCCTGAGTCTTAAAAAATCTACTACCATATGAGCGTGGGCTGAGGTAGTGAGAAATAATTTAAGGGCCTATAGTTTAACCGAAGATATGGTTTGTGGCAGAGTGGCGTGGCATAACACGATTCATGTAGCTGATCCAATAAGTTGGGACATTGTTTTGATGATGATAATGAAGATGAAGACGAGGACGACGTATGTATGAGGCATTAACAAATCACTTGAGGACTTATAATACCTTTATTTTATGGGACTAGCACAGTCAACGGATTGGATATCCTTAAAACATCATAGTGGGAATGCCTCTCTAATGTTTCTTTCAAAGTTGCACACCTGATTTAAGTATTGGGTTTGAAGAGGGCAGGGTTGTTAGCAGATGGGTTCAATTATATGAATCCTATTCTACCATTCAACTATCCCGGGACATACTTTCAATTAGGCCATAGGTGTTTAAGTCTTTTTCTTTCTAGCTCCATCCATGCCCTTTTAGTCTTATTGCTTAGTCCTTTTAAAGCCTTTTAACTTGTACTAACCTATTCATAAATCATAGTTCCTTAAGTGATTTCTTAATACATCTATCCATGTTGTTTCAGATCAAGCTGAAATTTGTGTTTTCACTTTATCTAGGTCCATGTGATCTTATGAATAGGTTGGATGGTAAATAAACATTCAGACACCCCTAAAGAGGTTTCAGCGGTGGGTGTTATTATCACAATTGCTTCTTTTGGTGTGGTCCACTTGGGCCTTCAATATACCTCTTTTTCTAGATCATGTCCTAAAATGATCTATAAAAAAGAATGGACGATGTGGATAAACCACATCCATCACGATGGGCCCCACGGAGCTCCTGACACGACCGTCCATCTCTAACTCCACCCGCCCGATTAGTACTCCAGGGCAACCCGTTAAATTCTCTCTCTCTCTCTCTCTCTCTCTCTCTCTCTCTCTCTCTATCGACCCTGCTCTCTCTCTCTCTATTTCTCTCCCCTTACCTAGGGTTTATCTTTCTACCTCGCGCATTGTAGGGAGTCTCCACGAGATACTAGTTTGTTTAAGGTAATTCCTTCCTCTCAAATCCCAAACTTCATATTTCGTTTGTTGTTTTTCCCTATTGAATGTAGAGTGAGTACTTGTATTTGAATGCATGTTTCCAAATCCATATTTTCTACAAAAGGATCGGATGAAATGTTTTGTTATTCTATTCTTCATTTTTTTGTGTTTGTGGAGGAATTGGAGATGCCTACCAAATGTTTGTTGAAATTCCTCATAGAAGAGATGCATAAGTAGAAACTTCAGGCATAAGTAACTTATCATCCAAACGTGCCCTAGTGGCTCACCTATCTTTCACGCCCCAAAATTCGGTCTCGAGTTGGCCAGGCCTGAACCTGAATTACGGGACTATGAATTGTACTAAAACAAAATATACAACACAATCCACATAATTTTCACGCACTTTTAAGGCAATCAGAGCAACTAAAAGGATGTCATTAAATACTGTCTGCTAATCGATCCTTGAATCTTTAATTACATTGACATTCAAAAATACATAATAACAACATACATTGAATTTTAAGAAATCCTCAAATAAACAAAAGGAAAAGTCTTCAATCTTGTCCAATTAGCTCTTCATGCACAGACCCTACAAAACAATCTATAAGGGTGTGAGCGCGACGGCTCGTAGGGTCACATCATTCCCAAAATTAAAAATTCTACTTTAACACCAATACAACTCAATAAAATAAATAGGATCAATTACGAGTATTGAATCAGCATTTTACATGACAATAATAACAAATTATTTTTCGTAATAACAAAATGAGATAATACAATCATCTAAAATCCTTTCTGATTCAATCTAGGGCAGAGCACCCGTGTGTATTGATCCTTTTGGGGAATAACCCTCGGCAGAGCACCAGTGTTAATCCTTTTAGAAAATGACCCTCGGCAGAGTACTTGGTAAATAAACTTTTAGGGTAAATATCCAGGGCAGAGCACCTGTGTGTGTTTATCGTTTTAGGGAATCGCCTAGGGCAGAACACCCGTGCAGATCCTTTCGGGAATGACCCTGGGCAGAGCACCCGTATCAAAATAACATAATGGTCTTTTTAGGGCAGAGCACCCATAATATAATTAAAAGCATTTAAAAATAATCAAATGAATTTATTCCACATATTAAAAATCAAATAAATGCATTCTACATCATGTAAAACCAAAATTAAATGTCTTAAATCAGCAATACGAGATAAATAATTAATGAAATGAAAGTATATAATAATGTAGTCTATAAAAAATTCCAATTATTCGCAATGTATCACTAAGTATGCCAACGTATCAATTTCGCTAATGTAATCGTCAATATTTTCAACTACGTAAATTCTAAGTGTCGCTTGTATTGCCAATGCATCAATATTGCCAACGTATCGCCAATATTTTCAACTATGTAAATTCTAGGTAATGCTTATATCCTAAGTGTGTCAACGATATTTCAATAATATCGCCGACGTATTGATATTATCAAAATTTTGTTTATTGCAAAAAAAAAAATTATTTCAATTTTTTTCATAGGCACATGATTGTATGTAGTGTTCAATTTGTCATTGATGATATCAATAATATCTCGATGTTATCGATATCACAACATGCGTGATATTTATATCGCAATCATTTGTTTCCTTTCCAATTGTTGATGATTTCTTGGTGAAATATCATGTATTGTTGATAACTTGATATTTTGCAATAACGATGGATGTTTGAATGGAAGGTTGGATGGTTAAATAGGACGGATGGAATGGTTGGACTGATTTCTTACAACAACAAATGGTTTTAAGGCCCTTCTTGCTATTTTTTTAATTTCTAAATATGTAGGTATGTACATTTTAACATCTCATGAAGTTTCGTTGAAAATTTCATCGTTTTTCCCATGTTTCCCTGCATTTCCTGTTATCAGTGATATTATCGGTGATATCGATATTGTTTCCGTATCCCTGGAAAATGAAACTTGTAGCGATACCGATACTTTGAACACTGGGTCCAGTTTCTATGTACATTGCGGCCCCTCTAATGTCAAAATGATTTGGTTTCTAACACGTGGCATCTTGATAGCAGGGATGGTCAAATGAGCGGTTTTTATCTCAGTTTGTTCAGATGGGACCCAACTTTCAGTATTCCAAACCGTTCATGCTACCATCCCCATCATCTAAAACCTCACTGATGGAAAAGTCCTACAACTTTCAGTATATGGTCAACCTAAAAAACCTCCTGATGGTAAACAACTTCATGTTCCACTGGCCCCTACCATTTCGTCCCCAAGCAGACACCCACTCTACCCGCAGTCAACTCAAAACAGAAGCGATGGATCATCCATGCAACTCCTAACCAATCAGTAATCCTTTCCCTTCTAAAAAGGATGACTCCTGAATTATTTAAGCCAAATTCTTTGAAAATATTCCAAAATGCCACTTTTAAGTGTCAATTTCCAAAATTCTTTGCAAAGATCCATGTATTAAACTGATTCTTGTAATGGCGTATTATATAGAATATCTTGGGGTGTTTGCCTTGCTCTGTTTAGGGAGGGCTTTATTATGCTTGTTGCTTAATTTGCTTTGGAGTGCCTGTTGGAAAGGGCTGTTGATGTTAGGAGCTGCCTGGTTGTCCATGATGTTAGGAGTTAGATAGCAAGTGGTCCAACTTCAAAGGTGAAAATCGGATGTTATTTTCTCATTACATTTTTTTTTTTTTTGGTTGGTTATGCTTCATCCACCGCTGGGTAAGCAATTTGGAGTGCCTCTTTAGGCTTCTAGAAGTAAGATAGCAAGTCGTCCAACTTCTTTCTTTCTTCCCTGTGGTTATATTCCTTGATCCAGAACATCCAAATTGTGGACCATATTGTGGATGGATTGTGGACCATATTGTAGATGCATTGAATGCATGCCAACAGAGAATTGGGTTTATCATAGTGGTACATATGCGTTAATTTTTATTAAGTTACACGTGCTTCCTAACTGTGCAACCTGCATTTGTGCACTTGTAGTAGCTCCTGCATCAACATCCCAGGGCCTTGGTTCATACCACAAAGGTGATGACTAGTCGTCCCACACAAATGACAGCATGTGCATGATTGTGGTCTTCCACGTATTTAACCAGGTGGGCCCCAATGTATGTGTTGTGGCCTAAAATTCATGTTAGTAGCATTTCAACCAAATCTAAACAGGAGTTCCTTGCCAATATTTATGCCATTATTTTCACAGAAAATGTATGCATTTTTCCCCGTCTTTTGTAGAACATTGATCGACAGATTAGGAGCTTCAATCAAAAAGTTGTTTCAAGCATCTTCTATCTATACTAGACCCAATCAAACATAGTCCGGATCTCCAAACTACAGCTCCACTGGCACGGAATGCTCGAGCAAGGACAAGAAATCATTCTTCCTATTTTGTCCTTGACTAGTTTTAAAGTAAGTAGTTTCTTCAACTGATTCTATAGTTTTTAAGAAACAAATTCTAGCATGTAACATACATTTTGTTTTACTCACAGGAGAGACTTAATGACCTACACTTGTGAAGTGATAAGATTGATGTGGAGAATGGTGGCACGTGAGTCCATTTTCCTCTAATGGTGCCTTTGTCATAAATGGCTGTGAGATGTTTTGATGGCGTAGTTTTCAAATTGCATCACAGAGACATTTTATAGCTTTTGCTACCTATCTTTCAACATCCTACAATGTGCTATTATTCATATTATTCCTATCATATTTCAATTTACATCTTCTCAAGTCATGTAAGTTATATTTTTGTGGAAAGTTAAAAAAGCTACCTGGTGTTGTAAATTCCCATCAAACCTTACCAAGCCTACCTTGGAATGGTCCTATTTGGAACTCGGCCCATCACTTTTCAGGTTGTAGTGCAAATAGTAGCACGTCACTTTTGATTTCATTTATAGAAGCTCTGTTGTCACATGTGAGGTAACTTGATATCTATAATATTTGATTTGTCGTACTGTATCTATGTTTGGATGTAATATACCTTTTCAAAGAAGAAGCAATTTTCCCCAGTCCAAGCTCAGCGTCCACCAATGAGAGTTTTTATAGATGTAAATGATCAAAGCTGCTCATCAGGTATAGCCCATTGTATAACTACCCTGGCACAAAGTACAGGCTACTCTAACAATGGGTGGGACCCAGACTTGGATGGAGGGTTGATATTAAGCAGGCCATCATTGAACTTCAAATGTGTTGGCCTGTGGAACTAGTTTCACCCTCGTATTGACCTGATATGGGGAGATATGACCCGATTTTGGTGGTGACAATATGGTACATTGAAATTGATTTTTAAACCTTGTATACATTTTTTTTCTTAATTAGACCCAATATAAAATGGTTAACGTGTTTGAAATCTATTGTCATCAGTGCTTACAACTAAGAAAGAAACTAAATAAATGAACATCTCATCTACTAGAAGTTGTGTGCTGTGTAATTGCATCTTTGTATCTATTTAAAAGCTACATTGTGTGAAAGTTTCAGGATTTTCTCTGTATTTCTTGAAGTTCAGCACAGTAGATAACCTGATCTGATTGAACTCATTCTTGCATAAACATTCTCCCCATTGCTTTGCTTTTGCAGTTTGTCATGACAGATGAGATATTTTGTGTTTACTTTGCTCAACTGTTCTGGATTTTGGGTGCATTGAGGACCGGTGTAGATGTGAATGATTGAACTATTGTATTGGTGACAGGTGCTGAAGGATGGACTTGCAACTTTACACGTTCCCTATGCATATGGATTTGCAATTATCTTGCTCACTGTTATTGTGAAGGTGGCTACATTGCCTTTGACAAAGAAGCAGATGAATGACTCCACTGCCACTCTAATATATAGAAAAGCGAATGTTGACTTCTAATTCTTAAACATCCTGAATCTAATGTTTTTAGTGTAGATTGCACTTTCAGGGGTTTTGATGTGCTAACACTTGCGATGCTTACACATTCCTTAACACAACAATAATTGCTGCTGAAGTTCAAATGTCACCATCTAAATGTCAAAGCCAGATGGTCCAAGAATTAGATAGGTTGGCCAATCCAAACCTTTCTAGATTCCACAAAATTTCATTCCTAGATGTCAAACATCACTAACAGAATCAGTTTCTCAAGGAATTTGTTTCTTTGGCGTACAATCTCCACCATTTGACCACTATTTCTAATATGGGTTTTTTGGATCCCAGTGAAATCTGAAAATATAGACAACTCTTTGTAACCTTTTTATATGATTTTGACATCCAAACAGCTCATTTGAATACCATATGCATATACACATTTCTTTGGTATACATGATCGGTTCTGTTACAGAAGCTATAACTGGAAAAAGCTCCTCCAATTTCAAGATTGTTTTTACTTTTGATGTGATTGAGTGGATTCCAGACAACCCATTCTGCATTACTGAAGTGAATACATATTTCTTTGGTGTATGATATTAGTCAGCTGATAGTACTGATTCCTAAAATCTCTGTATCCAAAACCCAAAAATCAGAGATTTTGAGCTTTGGAATCAGTGCTGCATTGTTACGATAGTTTATCAGCATTTTCAAATGATGGTGACTCATCAACTCATCCTCCTCACTTGGCAATCAATACACGACCATCCAAATCAATACATCACAGGGAGCAATGTACAATCACCCCCAGAAACCATATACACCTGAATTTTTTATTTGCCTGAGTTATGGTGTCCCTTTATCCTGCTGGCCTGGATAACAAACACAACATGGTGAACCTCACATTCTCTGGAAGTTTCTATGGTGGGTGCAACCCTTACCAATCTCTCCCATTGCTCCCGTTGGTGTGGCCCACCTGAGTTATTATGGATCGGGCTAGATTTTGGGCTCAAGGCATAAATGGAGCAGTGCACCTAATGAACAGGTTGGATGGCACTTACACATCATGGTGGGCTCCACAAGCTCCAAAGATATGGTAATTAGGATGTTGATCGTTCCCCTTGGCTAAAATCCAATTGTCCCTGGAAGGTTCATGCCATGGCATCCTCTTTATGCTGCCAAGCAAAAACCAGCAACAACATGTAAATCTTGTGTTTTAACTGACTCCAAACAAGTTTACTACTACAAAAGCTTTGACCCGTGATTGCATTTGAAACCCAAATCATCAAAGTCACCATTAACAAAAATCTGGAGAAATAAAAATAGCCATTAATGGATATGTAGCATGACCATCCTGGTAAATTACATTTTACAATGAAAAACTAAAGGGTGCCATACAGAGTAATAAGATTGTTTTTTAAATCCTTCTTGGGACATGTCCATATTTCTTTCATCTGGTAGTGCAGTTCCTTCCTCATCTTCTAGGGTTGCAGGAACGGTTGGATCCAATCCGGTGCAAGAATAGTAGTATTCATGTAAATGTTTCGAGGCCTTTCTTAAATCCTTGCATTTTCACTTATCAGAGAAATATATAAAAGAATGATGATCTCACTGCCAATGTCATGCAACATAATCCTACAATTCGACATGGATACAGTATAGAAACCATTGTGAAATACTAATTGACATTGCATTTCATTTGTTGTTAGAATCATGCAAATTCCTTGTTCCTTCATTCATTTCAACATGTTTTCTCATATGCAGGAACTGCTGAGGATTGCATCTTTGCAACATCTGAAAGGATTGCTTGGGATAGTTCATTTCACTTCTAAGATGGGATTCTTGCTTGTAATGCTTTCTGTTTTTAAGCGCAAACCTGAGGTAGGAAACCTTATGGTTTTTATCCCTTTTATGTTACACAAATGAGAAATTATACAAATTCTAATAAGTTAGAACATGAATAGTGTCCCAATGAGTAATTGAATTCCTGAGTAGTACTCTTGATATGAATACTAAGATAATTACAATTGGGTCATGTAAACTAATTGTTTTAGTTCAATGTAATAGGCATTGAATCACAACCTTTGATGGGTTTCTAGAGCACACTACTAACCACAGAGTATTTTTCACAGACGGAGAATAAAGACACCATCGAATCACAAGATCAGGTTTTCATAAGAGACCTTATTACACCTCACGATAGGTACATGGGCTACATGAAAAATAATTTTATGAACCATACTCTCTTCCACAAAGTCAATTTTTGGGCTTGATATGAATACTAAGATAATTGCAATTGGGTCATGTAAACTAATTGTTTCAGTTCAATGTAATAGGCATTGAATCACAACCTTTGATGGGTTTTTAGAGCACACAACTAACCACAGAGTATTTTTCATAGGTGGAGAATAAAGACACCATCAAATCACAAGATCAGGTTTTCATAAGAGACCTTATTACACCTCACGACAGGCACATCAGCTACACGAAAAATAATTTTATGAACCATGCTCTCTTCCACAAAGTCAATTTTTGGGCTTTCAGAGTTCTCTCTCTCTCTCTACTTTTTCTTTTTCTGTTTACTTACATATTATGGGTCATTTTGAAGGCACTCATAGAATCTTTTGAAGTCTTCTGCAATAAGGATGTTGCAAACAATGGGCTAGGCTTTGGCCCGCCATGCAAAATGGAAATTTTGAATAGGCCCAGGTTGACAGACCCAGCCCAAACAATTCAAAATTTGAGTCGAAGCCAATCCCTAGCCAGGCCTCTTAATGGCCCTGCTTATTCATGTGCTAGGTTTGCATGTGTTGCCACGTCTAGATGCATGTGGCCTTAGGAAAGCTCTGTTTATTTAACCTTTACTGATTATCTTCTTTCCATATTGAGCAGTCTATTATATGAAATTCATCAGCTGACACTACATTTTATTTGTTGTTAGAATCATGCAAATTCCTTGTTCCTTTATTCATTTCTACATGTTTTCTCATGTGCAGGAACTGCTAGGATTGCATCTTTGCAACATCTAAAAGGATTGCTTGGGATATTTCATTTCACTACTAAGATGGGATTCTTGCCTATAATGCTTTCTGTTTTTACTCACAAACATGAGTAGGAAACCATATGCTTTTTTCCCTTTTATGTTACACAAATGAGAAATTATACAAATTCTAACAAGTCGGAACATGAGTAGTGTCCCAATGAGTAATTGAATTTCTGAGTAGTACTCTTGATGTGAATACTAAGATAATTGCAATTGGGTCATGTAAACTAATTGTTTCAGTTCAATGTAACAGGCATTGAATCACAACCTTTGATGGGTTTCTAGAGCACACAACTAACCACAAAGTATTTTTTACAGGCGGAGAATAAAGACACCATCGAATCACATGATCAAGTTTTCATAAGAGACCTTATTACACTTCACGATAGGTACATGGGCTACATGAAAAACAATTTTATGAACCATGCTCTCTTCCACAAAGTCAATTTTTGGGCTTTCAGAGTTCTCTCTCTCTCTCTCTACTTTTTCTTTTTCTGTTTATTTACATATTATGGGTCATTTTGAAGGCACTCAAAGAATCTTTTTAAGCCTTTTGCAATAAGGATGTTGTAGGCAACCCAGCTCCGTAGGCAATTTGGGGGCTAATCTCGTTTTGAGTGGATTGGAGCTCATTCCACGTGGTTCATTTCACTGAAAATGATTTGAGATATTGCAATTCATTTTATTTAAGCAACCAAACAAATCATAATGATGGGATTGTAAGTTATCAAGTTTGCTTGTCTATAAATAATTCCTATCAAACTAGATAATCATGATGGTTTCATTGTAGGAAAAAACTTGCTTGTAGGCTGTTGTTTGACAGGAGCACGATTGTTGATCATGAACAAAGCCTTTTAACTAAGCTGAAGCCACAATGGGGTACTAACTACTTGCCCGAGCTAGTTGCATGCATGCGTGTGTTTCTTCTTCTTTCTCAAAGGGATTTCTTGGTGTTGTTCTTTCATGTTTTTCTGGCAATGCAGGTTACTGATTTTCCATTAGCAAGGGAGAATCAACAGAATGTTTTGAAGCTCCATGCCCATTTCCATCTTTATATTGCTAGCAGAATTTCCATCAATAGAATGTTTTGAAACACATACATCATTGTGGGGGCCAGAGAGCATCGTCCAGTAACTACTGGCTACCGAGCAGTAGACAATCCGCTTTCTCAATCAAGACTTCCTGAGGACGGAGAGGATTTTCTGCACATCATGTGAAGCTAGAAAAATAGGTGGTTAGTAGAACATATGCATCACGGTGATTGCCCAGGGAGGTTACAAATGGGGCTCACCCATGCCAGGTCCACATGACCCAATTTGGGTGGGGTGGCCCAAAACATCACGTCGGGCCCCACATGTGTTGCAGGGGTGGGCCCCACCAGGTTTTATTGGTGGTCTTCAATCTCTAATGTTTCCAATGGTGGATCTTTGGTTCAGATGATATTTATGTTATCCCCTTCACACGGGTCACGTGATGTAGTGAACAGGTTTGATGTCAAACAAATTTCACAGCGAGCCCTAGGAAGCTTTCAATGGTGGACATTCATTTACTATTACAAATGAGTCCACTGTAGCTTTAGGATCAAGTTGATATATGTTTTCACCTCTCCTAGGTCTCATGTGGGTCATACATGGGTTTGGGGGCAATCGACCACCATGGTAGGGCCCATCCTAGTTTCAATGGTGTGTTAAATTCACTGTTTCCAATATCGTGGTCCACTTGGGATTAAGATTGGTTCACCAAATGATCTGGAAGATGGATGGACAGTGGATAAAACAAATACGGTACGGTGGCCTCCTCATCGTAGGTGAAACACATACATACGGCGGACACTCATTAGAGGATAGCCTAGAAAGACACATACAACGTGGTTGGGTTCACAACAGGCCCCACACACTGGGCCCTACTTAGAACTCCCATCCCAAGAAATATGTTCCATTGGTTAGATTCCGTATCTCAAGAAACAAGTCATTCCATTAGTTAGTGGGCCAAAATTAACCGAACAAACGAATGGTGGTTACAAATTCTGCACTTCTTTTTGATATCATCTACACTTACTGAGTGGATGACCTTTATCTTTATGCACGGTGAGGTCCATGTGATAGATATTTCAAATGTTTGCCATGTTGGTACATGTGGTGGTTTAAGGTTTAGGGTTTAGTACACACCCCACTGTCACTACACGCTTCAGTGTTAGCCACCCCCACTAGGGAATCGATACAAGACCTCATGGATTCTCTCAACTATTTCTGTGGTCAGGCCAATCTGAATCATGGATGTGGCTAATTTTTTAGCATGTGCCAAAGTGGTTAAGAGAAACACGTTAATGCGGGTCCCTTGCAATTGAGGAGTCAAAGTAAGATATGTCAGCATAGTTGTTTTCATATTTGTTGCAGACGACTATTATTGTTTTTCTGGAAGTCATCATTCATAAGAGTTGAGCTAGAATTCAAGTTCAACCCAACATATCCGAATGAGTTTTACTTATAGCGGTTGAGATTTTATAGCGCACGTCTTTAATAAATGTTGTCTGGATAGTAACCTCATTTTTCAAGTTGTTGGTAAGGCACAAAACAGAATTAGCGACGGTCCAAGACCGTCGCAGTTAGCTGTCGCAAAATTGATATGTGATTCAATTCGTTGATGAACGGCGATCTCAAATTTGGCGATCGGAATAGCCCGTCGCTATTAAATGACAGTGGCCTAAAATTATCTGACAGGGTCTAAATTTCACGACGGGTATACTGTGTCGCTAATAAAGGACGGGGTCTACAATTTACCGACAGTTATTGTCCGTCGCTAATAAAAGACAGTGGTCTACATTTTGCGACGGGTATAGTCCATTGCTAATAAACGACAGCAGTCTACCAGTTGGCGATGGGTATGGTCTGTCACTAATAAAGGACAATGCTCTAAAATTTGGCATTTGGGAACCGTCGCATTCCGATGCCGTTTGGGCCTCCAAAAGTGGGGCGGAAGAAAACGGTGCGCAATTTTTTTGACATCCGCTGTTCTCACGAAAACCCTCATAACTCCCTCACCGGAGGTCGGATTTGGACGGTTTTTATATCGTTGGAAAGCTTACTCGACGAGCTTTCAAAACGGATAAGGACATTTCTGATTCCGAGGCCTTCTGGTGCCTCGAAAGCGCACCGGAAGCCTTCAAGCGCCGTTTCTCGATCTCGGTCGTCCGTCTTTCGAAATCGGACGGTGCGAATAAAACGCTCGTAACTCCCTCGTTACACGTCGGATTGGGTCGATTTCTATTCGTTGGAAAGGCGAGTAGGTGCTCTTCGAAACTCCTTTAGGAACCGTCGCATTCCGAGGCCGTTTGGGCCTCCAAAAGTGGGGCGGGAGCAAACGGCGCTGAATTTTTTTCACGTGACCTGTTCCCACGAAAACCCTCATAACTCCCTCACCGGAGGTCGGATTTGGACGGTTTTTATATCGTTGGAAAGCTTACTCGACGAGCTTTCAAAACGGATAAGGACATTTCTGATTCCGAGGCCTTCTGGTGCCTCGAAAGCGCACCGGAAGCCTTCAAGCGCCGTTTCTCGATCTCGGTCGTCCGTCTTTCGAAATCGGACGGTGCGAATAAAACGCTCGTAACTCCCTCGTTACACGTCGGATTGGGTCGATTTCTATTCGTTGGAAAGGCGAGTAGGTGCTCTTCGAAACTCCTTTAGGAACCGTCGCATTCCGAGGCCGTTTGGGCCTCCAAAAGTGGGGCGGGAGCAAACGGCGCTGAATTTTTTTCACGTGACCTGTTCCCACGAAAACCCTCATAACTCCCTCACCGGAGGTCGGATTTGGACGGTTTTTATATCGTTGGAAAGCTTACTCGACGAGCTTTCAAAACGGATAAGGACATTTCTGATTCCGAGGCCTTCTGGTGCCTCGAAAGCGCACCGGAAGCCTTCAAGCGCCGTTTCTCGATCTCGGTCGTCCGTCTTTCGAAATCGGACGGTGCGAATAAAACGCTCGTAACTCCCTCGTTACACGTCGGATTGGGTCGATTTCTATTCGTTGGAAAGGCGAGTAGGTGCTCTTCGAAACTCCTTTAGGAACCGTCGCATTCCGAGGCCGTTTGGGCCTCCAAAAGTGGGGCGGGAGCAAACGGCGCTGAATTTTTTTCACGTGACCTGTTCCCACGAAAACCCTCATAACTCCCTCACCGGAGGTCGGATTTGGACGGTTTTTATATCGTTGGAAAGCTTACTCGACGAGCTTTCAAAACGGATAAGGACATTTCTGATTCCGAGGCCTTCTGGTGCCTCGAAAGCGCACCGGAAGCCTTCAAGCGCCGTTTCTCGATCTCGGTCGTCCGTCTTTCGAAATCGGACGGTGCGAATAAAACGCTCGTAACTCCCTCGTTACACGTCGGATTGGGTCGATTTCTATTCGTTGGAAAGGCGAGTAGGTGCTCTTCGAAACTCCTTTAGGAACCGTCGCATTCCGAGGCCGTTTGGGCCTCCAAAAGTGGGGCGGGAGCAAACGGCGCTGAATTTTTTTCACGTGACCTGTTCCCACGAAAACCCTCATAACTCCCTCACCGGAGGTCGGATTTGGACGGTTTTTATATCGTTGGAAAGCTTACTCGACGAGCTTTCAAAACGGATAAGGACATTTCTGATTCCGAGGCCTTCTGGTGCCTCGAAAGCGCACCGGAAGCCTTCAAGCGCCGTTTCTCGATCTCGGTCGTCCGTCTTTCGAAATCGGACGGTGCGAATAAAACGCTCGTAACTCCCTCGTTACACGTCGGATTGGGTCGATTTCTATTCGTTGGAAAGGCGAGTAGGTGCTCTTCGAAACTCCTTTAGGAACCGTCGCATTCCGAGGCCGTTTGGGCCTCCAAAAGTGGGGCGGGAGCAAACGGCGCTGAATTTTTTTCACGTGACCTGTTCCCACGAAAACCCTCATAACTCCCTCACCGGAGGTCGGATTTGGACGGTTTTTATATCGTTGGAAAGCTTACTCGACGAGCTTTCAAAACGGATAAGGACATTTCTGATTCCGAGGCCTTCTGGTGCCTCGAAAGCGCACCGGAAGCCTTCAAGCGCCGTTTCTCGATCTCGGTCGTCCGTCTTTCGAAATCGGACGGTGCGAATAAAACGCTCGTAACTCCCTCGTTACACGTCGGATTGGGTCGATTTCTATTCGTTGGAAAGGCGAGTAGGTGCTCTTCGAAACTCCTTTAGGAACCGTCGCATTCCGAGGCCGTTTGGGCCTCCAAAAGTGGGGCGGGAGCAAACGGCGCTGAATTTTTTTCACGTGACCTGTTCCCACGAAAACCCTCATAACTCCCTCACCGGAGGTCGGATTTGGACGGTTTTTATATCGTTGGAAAGCTTACTCGACGAGCTTTCAAAACGGATAAGGACATTTCTGATTCCGAGGCCTTCTGGTGCCTCGAAAGCGCACCGGAAGCCTTCAAGCGCCGTTTCTCGATCTCGGTCGTCCGTCTTTCGAAATCGGACGGTGCGAATAAAACGCTCGTAACTCCCTCGTTACACGTCGGATTGGGTCGATTTCTATTCGTTGGAAAGGCGAGTAGGTGCTCTTCGAAACTCCTTTAGGAACCGTCGCATTCCGAGGCCGTTTGGGCCTCCAAAAGTGGGGCGGGAGCAAACGGCGCTGAATTTTTTTCACGTGACCTGTTCCCACGAAAACCCTCATAACTCCCTCACCGGAGGTCGGATTTGGACGGTTTTTATATCGTTGGAAAGCTTACTCGACGAGCTTTCAAAACGGATAAGGACATTTCTGATTCCGAGGCCTTCTGGTGCCTCGAAAGCGCACCGGAAGCCTTCAAGCGCCGTTTCTCGATCTCGGTCGTCCGTCTTTCGAAATCGGACGGTGCGAATAAAACGCTCGTAACTCCCTCGTTACACGTCGGATTGGGTCGATTTCTATTCGTTGGAAAGGCGAGTAGGTGCTCTTCGAAACTCCTTTAGGAACCGTCGCATTCCGAGGCCGTTTGGGCCTCCAAAAGTGGGGCGGGAGCAAACGGCGCTGAATTTTTTTCACGTGACCTGTTCCCACGAAAACCCTCATAACTCCCTCACCGGAGGTCGGATTTGGACGGTTTTTATATCGTTGGAAAGCTTACTCGACGAGCTTTCAAAACGGATAAGGACATTTCTGATTCCGAGGCCTTCTGGTGCCTCGAAAGCGCACCGGAAGCCTTCAAGCGCCGTTTCTCGATCTCGGTCGTCCGTCTTTCGAAATCGGACGGTGCGAATAAAACGCTCGTAACTCCCTCGTTACACGTCGGATTGGGTCGATTTCTATTCGTTGGAAAGGCGAGTAGGTGCTCTTCGAAACTCCTTTAGGAACCGTCGCATTCCGAGGCCGTTTGGGCCTCCAAAAGTGGGGCGGGAGCAAACGGCGCTGAATTTTTTTCACGTGACCTGTTCCCACGAAAACCCTCATAACTCCCTCACCGGAGGTCGGATTTGGACGGTTTTTATATCGTTGGAAAGCTTACTCGACGAGCTTTCAAAACGGATAAGGACATTTCTAATTCCGAGGCCTTCTGGTGCCTCGAAAGCGCACCGGAAGCCTTCAAGCGCCGTTTCTCGATCTCGGTCGTCCGTCTTTCGAAATCGGACGGTGCGAATAAAACGCTCGTAACTCCCTCGTTACACGTCGGATTGGGTCGATTTCT
The DNA here is from genome assembly GCA_037074715.1 of Magnolia kwangsiensis. Classification (NCBI taxonomy): domain Eukaryota; kingdom Viridiplantae; phylum Streptophyta; class Magnoliopsida; order Magnoliales; family Magnoliaceae; genus Magnolia; species Magnolia kwangsiensis. The sequence continues at coordinate 15,495 of JAYEFE010000227.1, read as the reverse complement.
ATTCGTTGGAAAGGCGAGTAGGTGCTCTTCGAAACTCCTTTAGGAACCGTCGCATTCCGAGGCCGTTTGGGCCTCCAAAAGTGGGGCGGGAGCAAACGGCGCTGAATTTTTTTCACGTGACCTGTTCCCACGAAAACCCTCATAACTCCCTCACCGGAGGTCGGATTTGGACGGTTTTTATATCGTTGGAAAGCTTACTCGACGAGCTTTCAAAACGGATAAGGACATTTCTGATTCCGAGGCCTTCTGGTGCCTCGCAAGCGCACCGGAAGCCTTCAAGCGCCGTTTCTCGATCTCGGTCGTCCGTCTTTCGAAATCGGACGGTGCGAATAAAACGCTCGTAACTCCCTCGTTACACGTCGGATTGGGTCGATTTCTATTCGTTGGAAAGGCGAGTAGGTGCTCTTCGAAACTCCTTTAGGAACCGTCGCATTCCGAGGCCGTTTGGGCCTCCAAAAGTGGGGCGGGAGCAAACGGCGCTGAATTTTTTTCACGTGACCTGTTCCCACGAAAACCCTCATAACTCCCTCACCGGAGGTCGGATTTGGACGGTTTTTATATCGTTGGAAAGCTTACTCGACGAGCTTTCAAAACGGATAAGGACATTTCTGATTCCGAGGCCTTCTGGTGCCTCGAAAGCGCACCGGAAGCCTTCAAGCGCCGTTTCTCGATCTCGGTCGTCCGTCTTTCGAAATCGGACGGTGCGAATAAAACGCTCGTAACTCCCTCGTTACACGTCGGATTGGGTCGATTTCTATTCGTTGGAAAGGCGAGTAGGTGCTCTTCGAAACTCCTTTAGGAACCGTCGCATTCCGAGGCCGTTTGGGCCTCCAAAAGTGGGGCGGGAGCAAACGGCGCTGAATTTTTTTCACGTGACCTGTTCCCACGAAAACCCTCATAACTCCCTCACCGGAGGTCGGATTTGGACGGTTTTTATATCGTTGGAAAGCTTACTCGACGATCTTTCAAAACGGATAAGGACATTTCTGATTCCGAGGCCTTCTGGTGCCTCGAAAGCGCACCGGAAGCCTTCAAGCGCCGTTTCTCGATCTCGGTCGTCCGTCTTTCGAAATCGGACGGTGCGAATAAAACGCTCGTAACTCCCTCGTTACACGTCGGATTGGGTCGATTTCTATTCGTTGGAAAGGCGAGTAGGTGCTCTTCGAAACTCCTTTAGGAACCGTCGCATTCCGAGGCCGTTTGGGCCTCCAAAAGTGGGGCGGGAGCAAACGGCGCTGAATTTTTTTCACGTGACCTGTTCCCACGAAAACCCTCATAACTCCCTCACCGGAGGTCGGATTTGGACGGTTTTTATATCGTTGGAAAGCTTACTCGACGAGCTTTCAAAACGGATAAGGACATTTCTGATTCCGAGGCCTTCTGGTGCCTCGAAAGCGCACCGGAAGCCTTCAAGCGCCGTTTCTCGATCTCGGTCGTCCGTCTTTCGAAATCGGACGGTGCGAATAAAACGCTCGTAACTCCCTCGTTACACGTCGGATTGGGTCGATTTCTATTCGTTGGAAAGGCGAGTAGGTGCTCTTCGAAACTCCTTTAGGAACCGTCGCATTCCGAGGCCGTTTGGGCCTCCAAAAGTGGGGCGGGAGCAAACGGCGCTGAATTTTTTTCACGTGACCTGTTCCCACGAAAACCCTCATAACTCCCTCACCGGAGGTCGGATTTGGACGGTTTTTATATCGTTGGAAAGCTTACTCGACGAGCTTTCAAAACGGATAAGGACATTTCTAATTCCGAGGCCTTCTGGTGCCTCGAAAGCGCACCGGAAGCCTTCAAGCGCCGTTTCTCGATCTCGGTCGTCCGTCTTTCGAAATCGGACGGTGCGAATAAAACGCTCGTAACTCCCTCGTTACACGTCGGATTGGGTCGATTTCTATTCGTTGGAAAGGCGAGTAGGTGCTCTTCGAAACTCCTTTAGGAACCGTCGCATTCCGAGGCCGTTTGGGCCTCCAAAAGTGGGGCGGGAGCAAACGGCGCTGAATTTTTTTCACGTGACCTGTTCCCACGAAAACCCTCATAACTCCCTCACCGGAGGTCGGATTTGGACGGTTTTTATATCGTTGGAAAGCTTACTCGACGAGCTTTCAAAACGGATAAGGACATTTCTGATTCCGAGGCCTTCTGGTGCCTCGCAAGCGCACCGGAAGCCTTCAAGCGCCGTTTCTCGATCTCGGTCGTCCGTCTTTCGAAATCGGACGGTGCGAATAAAACGCTCGTAACTCCCTCGTTACACGTCGGATTGGGTCGATTTCTATTCGTTGGAAAGGCGAGTAGGTGCTCTTCGAAACTCCTTTAGGAACCGTCGCATTCCGAGGCCGTTTGGGCCTCCAAAAGTGGGGCGGGAGCAAACGGCGCTGAATTTTTTTCACGTGACCTGTTCCCACGAAAACCCTCATAACTCCCTCACCGGAGGTCGGATTTGGACGGTTTTTATATCGTTGGAAAGCTTACTCGACGAGCTTTCAAAACGGATAAGGACATTTCTGATTCCGAGGCCTTCTGGTGCCTCGAAAGCGCACCGGAAGCCTTCAAGCGCCGTTTCTCGATCTCGGTCGTCCGTCTTTCGAAATCGGACGGTGCGAATAAAACGCTCGTAACTCCCTCGTTACACGTCGGATTGGGTCGATTTCTATTCGTTGGAAAGGCGAGTAGGTGCTCTTCGAAACTCCTTTAGGAACCGTCGCATTCCGAGGCCGTTTGGGCCTCCAAAAGTGGGGCGGGAGCAAACGGCGCTGAATTTTTTTCACGTGACCTGTTCCCACGAAAACCCTCATAACTCCCTCACCGGAGGTCGGATTTGGACGGTTTTTATATCGTTGGAAAGCTTACTCGACGAGCTTTCAAAACGGATAAGGACATTTCTGATTCCGAGGCCTTCTGGTGCCTCGAAAGCGCACCGGAAGCCTTCAAGCGCCGTTTCTCGATCTCGGTCGTCCGTCTTTCGAAATCGGACGGTGCGAATAAAACGCTCGTAACTCCCTCGTTACACGTCGGATTGGGTCGATTTCTATTCGTTGGAAAGGCGAGTAGGTGCTCTTCGAAACTCCTTTAGGAACCGTCGCATTCCGAGGCCGTTTGGGCCTCCAAAAGTGGGGCGGGAGCAAACGGCGCTGAATTTTTTTCACGTGACCTGTTCCCACGAAAACCCTCATAACTCCCTCACCGGAGGTCGGATTTGGACGGTTTTTATATCGTTGGAAAGCTTACTCGACGAGCTTTCAAAACGGATAAGGACATTTCTGATTCCGAGGCCTTCTGGTGCCTCGAAAGCGCACCGGAAGCCTTCAAGCGCCGTTTCTCGATCTCGGTCGTCCGTCTTTCGAAATCGGACGGTGCGAATAAAACGCTCGTAACTCCCTCGTTACACGTCGGATTGGGTCGATTTCTATTCGTTGGAAAGGCGAGTAGGTGCTCTTCGAAACTCCTTTAGGAACCGTCGCATTCCGAGGCCGTTTGGGCCTCCAAAAGTGGGGCGGGAGCAAACGGCGCTGAATTTTTTTCACGTGACCTGTTCCCACGAAAACCCTCATAACTCCCTCACCGGAGGTCGGATTTGGACGGTTTTTATATCGTTGGAAAGCTTACTCGACGAGCTTTCAAAACGGATAAGGACATTTCTGATTCCGAGGCCTTCTGGTGCCTCGAAAGCGCACCGGAAGCCTTCAAGCGCCGTTTCTCGATCTCGGTCGTCCGTCTTTCGAAATCGGACGGTGCGAATAAAACGCTCGTAACTCCCTCGTTACACGTCGGATTGGGTCGATTTCTATTCGTTGGAAAGGCGAGTAGGTGCTCTTCGAAACTCCTTTAGGAACCGTCGCATTCCGAGGCCGTTTGGGCCTCCAAAAGTGGGGCGGGAGCAAACGGCGCTGAATTTTTTTCACGTGACCTGTTCCCACGAAAACCCTCATAACTCCCTCACCGGAGGTCGGATTTGGACGGTTTTTATATCGTTGGAAAGCTTACTCGACGAGCTTTCAAAACGGATAAGGACATTTCTGATTCCGAGGCCTTCTGGTGCCTCGAAAGCGCACCGGAAGCCTTCAAGCGCCGTTTCTCGATCTCGGTCGTCCGTCTTTCGAAATCGGACGGTGCGAATAAAACGCTCGTAACTCCCTCGTTACACGTCGGATTGGGTCGATTTCTATTCGTTGGAAAGGCGAGTAGGTGCTCTTCGAAACTCCTTTAGGAACCGTCGCATTCCGAGGCCGTTTGGGCCTCCAAAAGTGGGGCGGGAGCAAACGGCGCTGAATTTTTTTCACGTGACCTGTTCCCACGAAAACCCTCATAACTCCCTCACCGGAGGTCGGATTTGGACGGTTTTTATATCGTTGGAAAGCTTACTCGACGAGCTTTCAAAACGGATAAGGACATTTCTGATTCCGAGGCCTTCTGGTGCCTCGAAAGCGCACCGGAAGCCTTCAAGCGCCGTTTCTCGATCTCGGTCGTCCGTCTTTCGAAATCGGACGGTGCGAATAAAACGCTCGTAACTCCCTCGTTACACGTCGGATTGGGTCGATTTCTATTCGTTGGAAAGGCGAGTAGGTGCTCTTCGAAACTCCTTTAGGAACCGTCGCATTCCGAGGCCGTTTGGGCCTCCAAAAGTGGGGCGGGAGCAAACGGCGCTGAATTTTTTTCACGTGACCTGTTCCCACGAAAACCCTCATAACTCCCTCACCGGAGGTCGGATTTGGACGGTTTTTATATCGTTGGAAAGCTTACTCGACGAGCTTTCAAAACGGATAAGGACATTTCTGATTCCGAGGCCTTCTGGTGCCTCGAAAGCGCACCGGAAGCCTTCAAGCGCCGTTTCTCGATCTCGGTCGTCCGTCTTTCGAAATCGGACGGTGCGAATAAAACGCTCGTAACTCCCTCGTTACACGTCGGATTGGGTCGATTTCTATTCGTTGGAAAGGCGAGTAGGTGCTCTTCGAAACTCCTTTAGGAACCGTCGCATTCCGAGGCCGTTTGGGCCTCCAAAAGTGGGGCGGGAGCAAACGGCGCTGAATTTTTTTCACGTGACCTGTTCCCACGAAAACCCTCATAACTCCCTCACCGGAGGTCGGATTTGGACGGTTTTTATATCGTTGGAAAGCTTACTCGACGAGCTTTCAAAACGGATAAGGACATTTCTGATTCCGAGGCCTTCTGGTGCCTCGAAAGCGCACCGGAAGCCTTCAAGCGCCGTTTCTCGATCTCGGTCGTCCGTCTTTCGAAATCGGACGGTGCGAATAAAACGCTCGTAACTCCCTCGTTACACGTCGGATTGGGTCGATTTCTATTCGTTGGAAAGGCGAGTAGGTGCTCTTCGAAACTCCTTTAGGAACCGTCGCATTCCGAGGCCGTTTGGGCCTCCAAAAGTGGGGCGGGAGCAAACGGCGCTGAATTTTTTTCACGTGACCTGTTCCCACGAAAACCCTCATAACTCCCTCACCGGAGGTCGGATTTGGACGGTTTTTATATCGTTGGAAAGCTTACTCGACGAGCTTTCAAAACGGATAAGGACATTTCTGATTCCGAGGCCTTCTGGTGCCTCGAAAGCGCACCGGAAGCCTTCAAGCGCCGTTTCTCGATCTCGGTCGTCCGTCTTTCGAAATCGGACGGTGCGAATAAAACGCTCGTAACTCCCTCGTTACACGTCGGATTGGGTCGATTTCTATTCGTTGGAAAGGCGAGTAGGTGCTCTTCGAAACTCCTTTAGGAACCGTCGCATTCCGAGGCCGTTTGGGCCTCCAAAAGTGGGGCGGGAGCAAACGGCGCTGAATTTTTTTCACGTGACCTGTTCCCACGAAAACCCTCATAACTCCCTCACCGGAGGTCGGATTTGGACGGTTTTTATATCGTTGGAAAGCTTACTCGACGAGCTTTCAAAACGGATAAGGACATTTCTGATTCCGAGGCCTTCTGGTGCCTCGAAAGCGCACCGGAAGCCTTCAAGCGCCGTTTCTCGATCTCGGTCGTCCGTCTTTCGAAATCGGACGGTGCGAATAAAACGCTCGTAACTCCCTCGTTACACGTCGGATTGGGTCGATTTCTATTCGTTGGAAAGGCGAGTAGGTGCTCTTCGAAACTCCTTTAGGAACCGTCGCATTCCGAGGCCGTTTGGGCCTCCAAAAGTGGGGCGGGAGCAAACGGCGCTGAATTTTTTTCACGTGACCTGTTCCCACGAAAACCCTCATAACTCCCTCACCGGAGGTCGGATTTGGACGGTTTTTATATCGTTGGAAAGCTTACTCGACGAGCTTTCAAAACGGATAAGGACATTTCTGATTCCGAGGCCTTCTGGTGCCTCGAAAGCGCACCGGAAGCCTTCAAGCGCCGTTTCTCGATCTCGGTCGTCCGTCTTTCGAAATCGGACGGTGCGAATAAAACGCTCGTAACTCCCTCGTTACACGTCGGATTGGGTCGATTTCTATTCGTTGGAAAGGCGAGTAGGTGCTCTTCGAAACTCCTTTAGGAACCGTCGCATTCCGAGGCCGTTTGGGCCTCCAAAAGTGGGGCGGGAGCAAACGGCGCTGAATTTTTTTCACGTGACCTGTTCCCACGAAAACCCTCATAACTCCCTCACCGGAGGTCGGATTTGGACGGTTTTTATATCGTTGGAAAGCTTACTCGACGAGCTTTCAAAACGGATAAGGACATTTCTGATTCCGAGGCCTTCTGGTGCCTCGAAAGCGCACCGGAAGCCTTCAAGCGCCGTTTCTCGATCTCGGTCGTCCGTCTTTCGAAATCGGACGGTGCGAATAAAACGCTCGTAACTCCCTCGTTACACGTCGGATTGGGTCGATTTCTATTCGTTGGAAAGGCGAGTAGGTGCTCTTCGAAACTCCTTTAGGAACCGTCGCATTCCGAGGCCGTTTGGGCCTCCAAAAGTGGGGCGGGAGCAAACGGCGCTGAATTTTTTTCACGTGACCTGTTCCCACGAAAACCCTCATAACTCCCTCACCGGAGGTCGGATTTGGACGGTTTTTATATCGTTGGAAAGCTTACTCGACGAGCTTTCAAAACGGATAAGGACATTTCTGATTCCGAGGCCTTCTGGTGCCTCGAAAGCGCACCGGAAGCCTTCAAGCGCCGTTTCTCGATCTCGGTCGTCCGTCTTTCGAAATCGGACGGTGCGAATAAAACGCTCGTAACTCCCTCGTTACACGTCGGATTGGGTCGATTTCTATTCGTTGGAAAGGCGAGTAGGTGCTCTTCGAAACTCCTTTAGGAACCGTCGCATTCCGAGGCCGTTTGGGCCTCCAAAAGTGGGGCGGGAGCAAACGGCGCTGAATTTTTTTCACGTGACCTGTTCCCACGAAAACCCTCATAACTCCCTCACCGGAGGTCGGATTTGGACGGTTTTTATATCGTTGGAAAGCTTACTCGACGAGCTTTCAAAACGGATAAGGACATTTCTGATTCCGAGGCCTTCTGGTGCCTCGAAAGCGCACCGGAAGCCTTCAAGCGCCGTTTCTCGATCTCGGTCGTCCGTCTTTCGAAATCGGACGGTGCGAATAAAACGCTCGTAACTCCCTCGTTACACGTCGGATTGGGTCGATTTCTATTCGTTGGAAAGGCGAGTAGGTGCTCTTCGAAACTCCTTTAGGAACCGTCGCATTCCGAGGCCGTTTGGGCCTCCAAAAGTGGGGCGGGAGCAAACGGCGCTGAATTTTTTTCACGTGACCTGTTCCCACGAAAACCCTCATAACTCCCTCACCGGAGGTCGGATTTGGACGGTTTTTATATCGTTGGAAAGCTTACTCGACGAGCTTTCAAAACGGATAAGGACATTTCTGATTCCGAGGCCTTCTGGTGCCTCGAAAGCGCACCGGAAGCCTTCAAGCGCCGTTTCTCGATCTCGGTCGTCCGTCTTTCGAAATCGGACGGTGCGAATAAAACGCTCGTAACTCCCTCGTTACACGTCGGATTGGGTCGATTTCTATTCGTTGGAAAGGCGAGTAGGTGCTCTTCGAAACTCCTTTAGGAACCGTCGCATTCCGAGGCCGTTTGGGCCTCCAAAAGTGGGGCGGGAGCAAACGGCGCTGAATTTTTTTCACGTGACCTGTTCCCACGAAAACCCTCATAACTCCCTCACCGGAGGTCGGATTTGGACGGTTTTTATATCGTTGGAAAGCTTACTCGACGAGCTTTCAAAACGGATAAGGACATTTCTGATTCCGAGGCCTTCTGGTGCCTCGAAAGCGCACCGGAAGCCTTCAAGCGCCGTTTCTCGATCTCGGTCGTCCGTCTTTCGAAATCGGACGGTGCGAATAAAACGCTCGTAACTCCCTCGTTACACGTCGGATTGGGTCGATTTCTATTCGTTGGAAAGGCGAGTAGGTGCTCTTCGAAACTCCTTTAGGAACCGTCGCATTCCGAGGCCGTTTGGGCCTCCAAAAGTGGGGCGGGAGCAAACGGCGCTGAATTTTTTTCACGTGACCTGTTCCCACGAAAACCCTCATAACTCCCTCACCGGAGGTCGGATTTGGACGGTTTTTATATCGTTGGAAAGCTTACTCGACGAGCTTTCAAAACGGATAAGGACATTTCTGATTCCGAGGCCTTCTGGTGCCTCGAAAGCGCACCGGAAGCCTTCAAGCGCCGTTTCTCGATCTCGGTCGTCCGTCTTTCGAAATCGGACGGTGCGAATAAAACGCTCGTAACTCCCTCGTTACACGTCGGATTGGGTCGATTTCTATTCGTTGGAAAGGCGAGTAGGTGCTCTTCGAAACTCCTTTAGGAACCGTCGCATTCCGAGGCCGTTTGGGCCTCCAAAAGTGGGGCGGGAGCAAACGGCGCTGAATTTTTTTCACGTGACCTGTTCCCACGAAAACCCTCATAACTCCCTCACCGGAGGTCGGATTTGGACGGTTTTTATATCGTTGGAAAGCTTACTCGACGAGCTTTCAAAACGGATAAGGACATTTCTGATTCCGAGGCCTTCTGGTGCCTCGAAAGCGCACCGGAAGCCTTCAAGCGCCGTTTCTCGATCTCGGTCGTCCGTCTTTCGAAATCGGACGGTGCGAATAAAACGCTCGTAACTCCCTCGTTACACGTCGGATTGGGTCGATTTCTATTCGTTGGAAAGGCGAGTAGGTGCTCTTCGAAACTCCTTTAGGAACCGTCGCATTCCGAGGCCGTTTGGGCCTCCAAAAGTGGGGCGGGAGCAAACGGCGCTGAATTTTTTTCACGTGACCTGTTCCCACGAAAACCCTCATAACTCCCTCACCGGAGGTCGGATTTGGACGGTTTTTATATCGTTGGAAAGCTTACTCGACGAGCTTTCAAAACGGATAAGGACATTTCTGATTCCGAGGCCTTCTGGTGCCTCGAAAGCGCACCGGAAGCCTTCAAGCGCCGTTTCTCGATCTCGGTCGTCCGTCTTTCGAAATCGGACGGTGCGAATAAAACGCTCGTAACTCCCTCGTTACACGTCGGATTGGGTCGATTTCTATTCGTTGGAAAGGCGAGTAGGTGCTCTTCGAAACTCCTTTAGGAACCGTCGCATTCCGAGGCCGTTTGGGCCTCCAAAAGTGGGGCGGGAGCAAACGGCGCTGAATTTTTTTCACGTGACCTGTTCCCACGAAAACCCTCATAACTCCCTCACCGGAGGTCGGATTTGGACGGTTTTTATATCGTTGGAAAGCTTACTCGACGAGCTTTCAAAACGGATAAGGACATTTCTGATTCCGAGGCCTTCTGGTGCCATCGAAAGCGCACCGGAAGCCTTCAAGCGCCGTTTCTCGATCTCGGTCGTCCGTCTTTCGAAATCGGACGGTGCGAATAAAACGCTCGTAACTCCCTCGTTACACGTCGGATTGGGTCGATTTCTATTCGTTGGAAAGGCGAGTAGGTGCTCTTCGAAACTCCTTTAGGAACCGTCGCATTCCGAGGCCGTTTGGGCCTCCAAAAGTGGGGCGGGAGCAAACGGCGCTGAATTTTTTTCACGTGACCTGTTCCCACGAAAACCCTCATAACTCCCTCACCGGAGGTCGGATTTGGACGGTTTTTATATCGTTGGAAAGCTTACTCGACGAGCTTTCAAAACGGATAAGGACATTTCTGATTCCGAGGCCTTCTGGTGCCTCGAAAGCGCACCGGAAGCCTTCAAGCGCCGTTTCTCGATCTCGGTCGTCCGTCTTTCGAAATCGGACGGTGCGAATAAAACGCTCGTAACTCCCTCGTTACACGTCGGATTGGGTCGATTTCTATTCGTTGGAAAGGCGAGTAGGTGCTCTTCGAAACTCCTTTAGGAACCGTCGCATTCCGAGGCCGTTTGGGCCTCCAAAAGTGGGGCGGGAGCAAACGGCGCTGAATTTTTTTCACGTGACCTGTTCCCACGAAAACCCTCATAACTCCCTCACCGGAGGTCGGATTTGGACGGTTTTTATATCGTTGGAAAGCTTACTCGACGAGCTTTCAAAACGGATAAGGACATTTCTGATTCCGAGGCCTTCTGGTGCCTCGAAAGCGCACCGGAAGCCTTCAAGCGCCGTTTCTCGATCTCGGTCGTCCGTCTTTCGAAATCGGACGGTGCGAATAAAACGCTCGTAACTCCCTCGTTACACGTCGGATTGGGTCGATTTCTATTCGTTGGAAAGGCGAGTAGGTGCTCTTCGAAACTCCTTTAGGAACCGTCGCATTCCGAGGCCGTTTGGGCCTCCAAAAGTGGGGCGGGAGCAAACGGCGCTGAATTTTTTTCACGTGACCTGTTCCCACGAAAACCCTCATAACTCCCTCACCGGAGGTCGGATTTGGACGGTTTTTATATCGTTGGAAAGCTTACTCGACGAGCTTTCAAAACGGATAAGGACATTTCTGATTCCGAGGCCTTCTGGTGCCTCGAAAGCGCACCGGAAGCCTTCAAGCGCCGTTTCTCGATCTCGGTCGTCCGTCTTTCGAAATCGGACGGTGCGAATAAAACGCTCGTAACTCCCTCGTTACACGTCGGATTGGGTCGATTTCTATTCGTTGGAAAGGCGAGTAGGTGCTCTTCGAAACTCCTTTAGGAACCGTCGCATTCCGAGGCCGTTTGGGCCTCCAAAAGTGGGGCGGGAGCAAACGGCGCTGAATTTTTTTCACGTGACCTGTTCCCACGAAAACCCTCATAACTCCCTCACCGGAGGTCGGATTTGGACGGTTTTTATATCGTTGGAAAGCTTACTCGACGAGCTTTCAAAACGGATAAGGACATTTCTGATTCCGAGGCCTTCTGGTGCCTCGAAAGCGCACCGGAAGCCTTCAAGCGCCGTTTCTCGATCTCGGTCGTCCGTCTTTCGAAATCGGACGGTGCGAATAAAACGCTCGTAACTCCCTCGTTACACGTCGGATTGGGTCGATTTCTATTCGTTGGAAAGGCGAGTAGGTGCTCTTCGAAACTCCTTTAGGAACCGTCGCATTCCGAGGCCGTTTGGGCCTCCAAAAGTGGGGCGGGAGCAAACGGCGCTGAATTTTTTTCACGTGACCTGTTCCCACGAAAACCCTCATAACTCCCTCACCGGAGGTCGGATTTGGACGGTTTTTATATCGTTGGAAAGCTTACTCGACGAGCTTTCAAAACGGATAAGGACATTTCTGATTCCGAGGCCTTCTGGTGCCTCGAAAGCGCACCGGAAGCCTTCAAGCGCCGTTTCTCGATCTCGGTCGTCCGTCTTTCGAAATCGGACGGTGCGAATAAAACGCTCGTAACTCCCTCGTTACACGTCGGATTGGGTCGATTTCTATTCGTTGGAAAGGCGAGTAGGTGCTCTTCGAAACTCCTTTAGGAACCGTCGCATTCCGAGGCCGTTTGGGCCTCCAAAAGTGGGGCGGGAGCAAACGGCGCTGAATTTTTTTCACGTGACCTGTTCCCACGAAAACCCTCATAACTCCCTCACCGGAGGTCGGATTTGGACGGTTTTTATATCGTTGGAAAGCTTACTCGACGAGCTTTCAAAACGGATAAGGACATTTCTGATTCCGAGGCCTTCTGGTGCCTCGAAAGCGCACCGGAAGCCTTCAAGCGCCGTTTCTCGATCTCGGTCGTCCGTCTTTCGAAATCGGACGGTGCGAATAAAACGCTCGTAACTCCCTCGTTACACGTCGGATTGGGTCGATTTCTATTCGTTGGAAAGGCGAGTAGGTGCTCTTCGAAACTCCTTTAGGAACCGTCGCATTCCGAGGCCGTTTGGGCCTCCAAAAGTGGGGCGGGAGCAAACGGCGCTGAATTTTTTTCACGTGACCTGTTCCCACGAAAACCCTCATAACTCCCTCACCGGAGGTCGGATTTGGACGGTTTTTATATCGTTGGAAAGCTTACTCGACGAGCTTTCAAAACGGATAAGGACATTTCTGATTCCGAGGCCTTCTGGTGCCTCGAAAGCGCACCGGAAGCCTTCAAGCGCCGTTTCTCGATCTCGGTCGTCCGTCTTTCGAAATCGGACGGTGCGAATAAAACGCTCGTAACTCCCTCGTTACACGTCGGATTGGGTCGATTTCTATTCGTTGGAAAGGCGAGTAGGTGCTCTTCGAAACTCCTTTAGGAACCGTCGCATTCCGAGGCCGTTTGGGCCTCCAAAAGTGGGGCGGGAGCAAACGGCGCTGAATTTTTTTCACGTGACCTGTTCCCACGAAAACCCTCATAACTCCCTCACCGGAGGTCGGATTTGGACGGTTTTTATATCGTTGGAAAGCTTACTCGACGAGCTTTCAAAACGGATAAGGACATTTCTGATTCCGAGGCCTTCTGGTGCCTCGAAAGCGCACCGGAAGCCTTCAAGCGCCGTTTCTCGATCTCGGTCGTCCGTCTTTCGAAATCGGACGGTGCGAATAAAACGCTCGTAACTCCCTCGTTACACGTCGGATTGGGTCGATTTCTATTCGTTGGAAAGGCGAGTAGGTGCTCTTCGAAACTCCTTTAGGAACCGTCGCATTCCGAGGCCGTTTGGGCCTCCAAAAGTGGGGCGGGAGCAAACGGCGCTGAATTTTTTTCACGTGACCTGTTCCCACGAAAACCCTCATAACTCCCTCACCGGAGGTCGGATTTGGACGGTTTTTATATCGTTGGAAAGCTTACTCGACGAGCTTTCAAAACGGATAAGGACATTTCTGATTCCGAGGCCTTCTGGTGCCTCGAAAGCGCACCGGAAGCCTTCAAGCGCCGTTTCTCGATCTCGGTCGTCCGTCTTTCGAAATCGGACGGTGCGAATAAAACGCTCGTAACTCCCTCGTTACACGTCGGATTGGGTCGATTTCTATTCGTTGGAAAGGCGAGTAGGTGCTCTTCGAAACTCCTTTAGGAACCGTCGCATTCCGAGGCCGTTTGGGCCTCCAAAAGTGGGGCGGGAGCAAACGGCGCTGAATTTTTTTCACGTGACCTGTTCCCACGAAAACCCTCATAACTCCCTCACCGGAGGTCGGATTTGGACGGTTTTTATATCGTTGGAAAGCTTACTCGACGAGCTTTCAAAACGGATAAGGACATTTCTGATTCCGAGGCCTTCTGGTGCCTCGAAAGCGCACCGGAAGCCTTCAAGCGCCGTTTCTCGATCTCGGTCGTCCGTCTTTCGAAATCGGACGGTGCGAATAAAACGCTCGTAACTCCCTCGTTACACGTCGGATTGGGTCGATTTCTATTCGTTGGAAAGGCGAGTAGGTGCTCTTCGAAACTCCTTTAGGAACCGTCGCATTCCGAGGCCGTTTGGGCCTCCAAAAGTGGGGCGGGAGCAAACGGCGCTGAATTTTTTTCACGTGACCTGTTCCCACGAAAACCCTCATAACTCCCTCACCGGAGGTCGGATTTGGACGGTTTTTATATCGTTGGAAAGCTTACTCGACGAGCTTTCAAAACGGATAAGGACATTTCTGATTCCGAGGCCTTCTGGTGCCTCGAAAGCGCACCGGAAGCCTTCAAGCGCCGTTTCTCGATCTCGGTCGTCCGTCTTTCGAAATCGGACGGTGCGAATAAAACGCTCGTAACTCCCTCGTTACACGTCGGATTGGGTCGATTTCTATTCGTTGGAAAGGCGAGTAGGTGCTCTTCGAAACTCCTTTAGGAACCGTCGCATTCCGAGGCCGTTTGGGCCTCCAAAAGTGGGGCGGGAGCAAACGGCGCTGAATTTTTTTCACGTGACCTGTTCCCACGAAAACCCTCATAACTCCCTCACCGGAGGTCGGATTTGGACGGTTTTTATATCGTTGGAAAGCTTACTCGACGAGCTTTCAAAACGGATAAGGACATTTCTGATTCCGAGGCCTTCTGGTGCCTCGAAAGCGCACCGGAAGCCTTCAAGCGCCGTTTCTCGATCTCGGTCGTCCGTCTTTCGAAATCGGACGGTGCGAATAAAACGCTCGTAACTCCCTCGTTACACGTCGGATTGGGTCGATTTCTATTCGTTGGAAAGGCGAGTAGGTGCTCTTCGAAACTCCTTTAGGAACCGTCGCATTCCGAGGCCGTTTGGGCCTCCAAAAGTGGGGCGGGAGCAAACGGCGCTGAATTTTTTTCACGTGACCTGTTCCCACGAAAACCCTCATAACTCCCTCACCGGAGGTCGGATTTGGACGGTTTTTATATCGTTGGAAAGCTTACTCGACGAGCTTTCAAAACGGATAAGGACATTTCTGATTCCGAGGCCTTCTGGTGCCTCGAAAGCGCACCGGAAGCCTTCAAGCGCCGTTTCTCGATCTCGGTCGTCCGTCTTTCGAAATCGGACGGTGCGAATAAAACGCTCGTAACTCCCTCGTTACACGTCGGATTGGGTCGATTTCTATTCGTTGGAAAGGCGAGTAGGTGCTCTTCGAAACTCCTTTAGGAACCGTCGCATTCCGAGGCCGTTTGGGCCTCCAAAAGTGGGGCGGGAGCAAACGGCGCTGAATTTTTTTCACGTGACCTGTTCCCACGAAAACCCTCATAACTCCCTCACCGGAGGTCGGATTTGGACGGTTTTTATATCGTTGGAAAGCTTACTCGACGAGCTTTCAAAACGGATAAGGACATTTCTGATTCCGAGGCCTTCTGGTGCCTCGAAAGCGCACCGGAAGCCTTCAAGCGCCGTTTCTCGATCTCGGTCGTCCGTCTTTCGAAATCGGACGGTGCGAATAAAACGCTCGTAACTCCCTCGTTACACGTCGGATTGGGTCGATTTCTATTCGTTGGAAAGGCGAGTAGGTGCTCTTCGAAACTCCTTTAGGAACCGTCGCATTCCGAGGCCGTTTGGGCCTCCAAAAGTGGGGCGGGAGCAAACGGCGCTGAATTTTTTTCACGTGACCTGTTCCCACGAAAACCCTCATAACTCCCTCACCGGAGGTCGGATTTGGACGGTTTTTATATCGTTGGAAAGCTTACTCGACGAGCTTTCAAAACGGATAAGGACATTTCTGATTCCGAGGCCTTCTGGTGCCTCGAAAGCGCACCGGAAGCCTTCAAGCGCCGTTTCTCGATCTCGGTCGTCCGTCTTTCGAAATCGGACGGTGCGAATAAAACGCTCGTAACTCCCTCGTTACACGTCGGATTGGGTCGAT
>JAYEFE010000226.1:0-102500 GCA_037074715.1 Magnolia kwangsiensis | reverse complement strand
CTAAACCCTAAACCCAAAAACCCTAAACCCTAAAACCCTAAAACCCTAAACCCTAAACCCTAAAACCCTAAAACCCTAAAACCTAAACCCCAAACCCCAAAACCCCAAAACCCCTAAACCACAAAACCCTAAACCCCTAAACCCTGAAACCTTAAGACCCTAAACCCTAACCATAAACCCTAAACTCTTAAACCCTAAACCCTAAACCCTTAACCCTAAAACCCTTAACCCTAAACCCTAAACCCTATATAACGAATTAGACGCCCATCACACGTGTGCAAATGTACGCAAGCGAGCATGACCCTGTATGCCGAATGCTCAGCTGCGTGCCAATTCATACGAAATTCGTGCGAACTTTTTTGAGAACTCATTATACGTGAAATGACTCCACAATCTGAACAGTCCACGTGAACAACACTTTATGAAACATCCATGGCCCAATTTTTACTTAGATCCAAAACATTGGTGGGTCATGAAAAATGAAAATAGTTTCCTCCTTGATTTGCATTTCACTTTGCTACGGGTCACTAGAATTTTATATCAGGGTGAAAATTTTTTCCATGAATTTTCATAGGATTCCGCATTACATGGACCGTTCGGATTAGACGCCCATGACGTGTGTGTAAAGGTGCGCACGTGACATGACTGTATATGCCGAATGCTCAGATGTGCCCAAGTTCGCACAGAACTTGGGCGAACTTTTTTGAGAAAACATCATATGTGATGTGACTCCAGAATCTGAAGAGTCCATGTGAAGCATTACCTCATAAAACCCCCTGGGCCCAATTTTTACTTTGATCCAAAACTTTAGTGGGCCATGAAAAATGAAAACAGTTTCCTTCCTTGATTTGCATTTCTCTTTGCAAATCAAAATTTTGACCATCAAAATTTTAGATCAGGGTGAAGATTTTTTCATTAGGGTTTTATATGATTCCGCATCACATGGACTATAAGGATTAGATGCCCACGACACGTGTGCAAAGATACGCAGGTGAGCATGACTCAATATGCCGAATGCTCAGCTACGCAACAGTTTCCACAGATCTCATGCGAATGTTTTTGAGAACTCATCATACGAGATGTGATTCCAAAATCTGAACAGTCCAGTGAAGCATCACCTCATGAAACCAGTTGGGCCCAATTTTTACTTTGATCCAAAACTTTCACAGCACATGAAAAATGAAAACAGTTTCCTCTCTTGATTTGTATTTCTCTTTGTTATGGCCCACCAAAATTTTAGATTAGGGTAAAAAAATTTCCCTTGGGGATTCATGGAATTCCGCATCACATGGACCATTCAGATTAGACACCCATGACACGTGTGCAAAGGTGGCACTCATGCATAGGTGAGCATGACTCACAATATGCCGAATGCTCAGCTATGCACTAGTTCGCATGGAACTCGTGCAATCTTTATTGAGAAAACATCATAGTGATGTGACTTTAGAATTTGAATTGTCCTCGTGAAGTAGCAATTCATAAAACCCCTCGGGCCCATATTTTACTTTGATTCAAAACTTTGGCGAGCCATGAAAAATGAAAACAGTTTCCTCCCTTGATTTGCATTTCTCTTTGCTATGGCCCACCAAAATTTTAAATCAAGGTGAAATTTTTTCCCGTGAGGATTCATGGGATTCCGCATCACATGGTCCATTCGGATTAGACGCCCATGACATTGTGCAACAGTGTGCTCGTGCGTAGCTGAGCATGACTCAATATGTCGAATGCTCAGCTGCGCACTAGTTCGACAAAACTTGTGTGGACCTTTTTGAGAAACATCATACATGATGTGACTCCAAAATCTGAACAGTCCTCATGAAGCAGTAACTCATAAAACCCCTTGGGCCCAATTTTTAATTTGATCCAAAACTTTGGTGGGCCATGAAAAATGAAAACATTTTCCTCCCCTGATTTGCATTCTCTTTGTTATGGCCCACTAGAATTTTAGAGCAGGGTGAAATTTTTTCCCATGGGGTTTCATAGGATTCCACATCGCATGGACCGTTCGGATTAGATGCCCATGACATGTGTACAAAGGTGCACAAGTGCGTAGGTGCACAGGCAAGCATGACACTATATGTCGAATGCTCAGCTGTGCACCAGTTCACACGGAACTCGTGTGAAATTTTTTGAGACCTCGTCATCATATGTGATGTGACTTCAAAATCTGAACAGTCCATACGAAGCAGCACCTCAGGAAACCCCCTGGGCCGAATTTTTACTTTGATCCAAAACTCTGGTAAGCAATGTAAAATGAAAACAGTTTCCTCCCTTGATTTGCATTTCTCTTTGCTATGGCCCAACAGAATTTTAGATCATGGTGACAATTTTACCCTTAGGGGTTAATGGGATTCCGCATCACATTGACTGTTTGGATTAGACACCCATGACACGTGTGCAGGTGAGCATGACTCTATATGCCGAATGCTCAAATGCGCACCAGCTCGCACGGAACTCGAGTGAACATTTTTGAGAACTTATCATACGTGATGTGACTCCACAATCTGAACGGTCCACGTGAAGCAACACCTCATGAAACCTGCAAGGCCCAATATTTACTTTGATCCAAAACATTGGCGGGCCATGAAAAATGAAAACAATTTCCTCCCTTGATTTGCATTTCTCTTTGCTATGGCCCACCAAAATTTTATATCAGGGTGAAAAGTTTTCCCATGGATTTTCATGGGATTCCGCATCACATGAACCATTCGGATTAGACGCCCATGACGCTTGTGCAAAGGTGTGTGCATGTGCATAGGTCCACAGGTGAGCATGACTCTATATGCCGAATTCTCAGCTGTGCACCAGTTTAAACAGAACTCATGTGAACTTTTGTAAGAACTCATCAAACGTGATGTAACCTCAAAATTTAAACGGTCCACGTGAAGCAACACCTCATGAAAACCCCTCGGGCTCAATTTTTTTTACTTTGATCCATAACTTTGGTAGGCCATGAAAAATAAAAACAGTTTCCTCCCTAATTTTGCATTTCTCTTTGCTATGGCCCACCAAAATTTTAGATCAGGGTAAAAATCTTTCCCTTGGGGTTTCATAAGATTCCACATCACATGGACTGTAAGGATTAGATGCCCATAACACATGTGCAAAGGTGCGCAGGTGAGCATGACTCTATATGTCGAATGTTCAACTACGCACTACTTCGCATGGAACTCGTGTGAATTTTTTTGAAAACTCATCATACGTGATATGACTCCAAAATCTGAACGGTCCACGTGAAGTAGCACCTGAGCCCAATTTTTACTTTGAACCAAAACTTTGGCGGGCCATGAAAAATGAAAATAGTTTCCTCTCTTGATTTGCATTTCTCTTTGACATGGCTCACCAAAAATTTAAATAAGGGTGAATTTTTTTTTCCCTGAGGATTCATGGGATTACGCATCACATGGACCATTCGGATTAGATGCCCATGACACGTGTGCAAAGGTGTGATCATGCGTAGGTAAGCATGATTCAATATGCCGAATGCCCAGCTGCACACTAGTTCGCACGGAACTCGTGCAAACTTTTTTTATAAAACATCATACGTGATGTGACTCCAGAATCTGAACGGTCCTCATGAAGCAATGACTCATAAAACCCCCTGGGGTCATTTTTTACTTTGATCGAAAACTTTGGTGGGCCATGAAAAATGAAAACAGTTTCCTCCCTGATTTGCATTTCTCGTTGCTGTGGCCCACCAGAATTTTACATTAGGGTGAAATTTTTTCCCTTGGAGTTTCATGGGATTCCGCATCACATGGACCGTTTGGATTAAACACTCATGACATGTGTCCAAAGGTGCACAAGGGCGTTAGTGCGCAAGTGAGCATGACTCTATATACCGAATGCTCAGTTGTGCACCAGTTCACACGGAACTTGTGCAAACTTTTTCGAGAACTCATCATCATACGTGATGTAACTCCAAAATCTGAACGGTCCACGTGAAGCAGCACCTCGTGGAACCTCCTGGGCCCAATTTTTACTTTGATCCAAAACTTTGGTAAGCAATGCAAAATGAAAAAAATTTCATTCTTGGATTTGCATCTCTCTTTGCTATGGCCCGCTAGAATTTTAAATCAGGGTGACAATTCTACCCTTGGGGATTAATGGGATTCCTCATCACATGTACCGTTCGGATTAGACGCATATAACATGTGTGCAAAGGTGCATACGTACGCAGATGAGCATAACTATATATGCCGAATGCTTAGCAATGCACTAATTCGCATGGAACTCGTGCGAACTTTTTTGAGAAAACATCATACGTGATGTGACTTAAGAATCTGAACAATCCTCGTGAAGCCCTCTGGGCCATTTTTTACTTTGATCCAAAACTTTGATGGGCCATGAAAAATGAAAATAGTTTCCTCCCTTGATTTGCATTTCTCTTTGCAATCGCCGACCAGAATTTTACATCATGGTGAAAATTTTTCCCTAGGGGTTTCATGGCATTCCGCATCACATGGACCGTTTAGATTAGACGGCCATGACATGTGTACAAAGGTGCCCAAGTGTGTACATAAGCATGACTCTATATGTCGAATGCTCAGCTACGCACCAGTTCACACAGAACTTGTGCGAAGTTTTTTGAGAACTCGTCATACGTGATGTGACTACAAAATCTGAATGGTATACGTGAAGGAGTACCTCATGAAACCCACCGAGCCATATTTTTACTTTGATTCAAAATTTTGGTGGGCCATAAAAAATGAAAACAGTTTCCTCCCTTAATTTGCATTTTTCTTTGCTATGGCCCACCATAATTTTAGATCAGCGTGAAAATTTTTCAACGGGGGTTTCATGGGATTTCGCATCACATGGACCATAAGAATTATACGCCCATGACACGTGTGCAAGGAGGCACAGGTGAGCATGACTCTATATGCTGAATGCTCAGTTGTGCACCAGTTCGCACGAAACTCGTGCAAACTTTTTTAAAAACTCGTCATACGTGGTGTGACACCAAAATCTGTACAGTCCACGTGAAGCACCACCAAGGCCCAACTTTACTTTGATCCAAAACTTTAGTGGGCCATGAAAAATGAAAACAATTTCCTCCCTAGATTTACATTTCCACTAGAATTTTAGATCAGGTTGAATTTTTTTCCCTTGGGGTTTCATGAGATTCCACATCGCATGGACTGTTCGGATTAGACACCCATGACACATGTGCAAACAAAAGGTGCGCACGTACGTAGGTGCGCAAGTGAGCATGACTCTGTATACCGAATGCTCAGCTGCGCAATAGCTTGCATGTGCGAACCTTTTTGAGAACTCATCATACGTGATGTGACTCCAAAATCTGAACGGTCCACATGCACATGAAGCAACACATCATGAAACCCCTGGGCCCAATTTTTACTTTGATCCGAAACTTCGGTGCACCATGCAAAATAAAAACAATTTCTTCCCTTGATTTGCATCTCTCTGCTATGGCCCACCAGAATTTTAAATCAGGGCGACAATTCTACCCTTGGGGATTAATGGGATTCCGCATCACATGGACCATTCGGATTAGATGCCCATGACACGTCTGCAAAGGTGCGCACGTGTGTAAGGTGAGCACGACTATATATATATATATATATATGGTACTATGAGGTCAACATCATGGGAACTTCCCAGGAGGTCGTGCTGTGTGGGCCCCGCTATGATGTGTCAAACATCTAGCCCATCCATCAAATGCATCACTCGAAGGTAGGCCACAGGTTTAAAAATCAAGTCAATCCATGACTTGGGTGGACCACACCACATACAGCAGTTGACACGGGTTACCCTCCCATTAAAAAAATCATAATCATTTATTGGGCTCGCCTAGATGTGGTTCATAAATCTAGCCCATCTATTGTATGTGTCCCACTTGGATGAGGGGTCAGAACAAGTGTCAGCCGCATTGAAAACTCAGGTGGGCCCCACAAAGTGCTTTTATATGTTTTAAGCATGTCTTCACATGGTTTTAGATGGTATGGCCCACCTAAGTTCCTTTATACAACTGATTTTTTTATATATCCCATAGCCTAAAGCGGACCCATGAAATGCATGGAATTGAGATAGGTTGGGTTGGGTCAGGTTGGGTCTAGGGGCACCTCGTACTTGACCCATTTGAGAATTTAGTAAGAATCCAGTTAGAGTTTTGGACTTAAGACCCAACCTATTAAAATTCGGGACCACTTTAGGTCATGCTGAAATCAAAATCAACCAGCCCATTAATATAATGGGTCAATATTGGCCCCTCAATCCAAATCTAACCCATTTATCACACGAGTCGCATTAAGGTCAGTAGGAATGTCAATGGGTACTCGAAGCCATAGGTACCATATGAACTCGACCCATGTACCCGACCCAATTTTAATGAGTTTAGGTTCAATACATTAGACTCAAGAAATCATGTTGAGTTCAAGTCCAGATATTTTGTTTTGGGTTGAGTAAACTCAAGTCATCTAGCTCAACCCATTAATCACCTAACCTATGCAAGCAAGGTTCAACACAAGCTTGACCCATTTACTTAAACAGACGTATTTCTAGCTTGAACCTTACCCACTATCCAATTAGTTTAGTCAAAACCCACCTCAAAAGTAAGTTGAGTTAGCTAAACTGTATACTGATCCAACTTACGCTCAAGGCCACCCATTTTAAATTAGGGCTATGCCCCGTAAGTGGGTCTGTATTAGGCTCAAGTCCAACCCATTCAGGTCGGGTCCCGAAACCACAGGCCAATTTGGCCTGTTTGTTGCCTAATGCAAAGTACAATTCTTGTAAGGTAAATAGGTAGCAGGAAAAGTACAAAAGTGAGATGGTGTTCTCTTACCATGACCATCGAGTGATGGAAAGACCGATTAAGAAGAATGTCACATGTTGATTTAATGCAACTGCTTAGACCTGTAATAAGATCAAGAGAACTACAAAGATGTAAAATGAATTATTAAATTCTTTCTATAAATTTATGCTGCATTAGAATAAATAAGTATGACTAAAGTTTATAGGAATTAGCTCTGAACAAAATAGTGATGAGAAAGACTTTACTAATGTTATTGTTATTTACTCATCTTGAAGATAAGCACAATGAACTAAAAGTATGTTTTATTATTGATAATGTTATTTTATTTATAAGATCTAATTATCATGAAAAGAAAGACAAAAGAAAAAGAAGAAGAAGATGATGAAGAAGAAGCCGAGGAAAGAAAGAAAAAAATGATAATACTCAAATATCAATCCTACTAGTGGTCATTTTTCTCTTTCTTTTCTTTTTTTCAAAAAAAAAAAAAAAAACAAGTATATGTAGGCTGCACTGTGGAACTGATAATCATTTTCAGCAATACGATTGACTATGGGTGCTACAAGTCAATTAAACCATTGATCCATTTTAAAACAAATGGTCAATTATGGTGACATCCCATAAGGGAAAAAAAAGTCTTCCCCTTTTACACTTGCACAAATGGTCTTAAAAAGCAGCCATTAAAATCACATTTATCTTTTATTGCTTCTCATATAAGAGATAATCTCCAAATTCACCAACAGTTGAGGTACAAAAGTCGAATAAAGATTAAAAAATAATAATCAAACATTGGTCAATTACTAGCTATTAGTCACATTAATGTGAACAGTCATAGCAAAAATCAGTTCTGCATTCCAGACTAGGAACTTTCTTTTTCTTTTTTCTTTTCTTTTTTGCTTTTTTCCTTTTGCAAGAAGGTAAGAAACTGTTTCTTCTACTTAGCATCAGCAGTTCACAACTATCAACTTTGCCCTGTAGGATTTAACATAGTCCACCCAAACTATAAAGGTAAAAGTTTTTTTTTCCTGAAATTTCTAATTTTAATTTATCATTTTTTTATTGAAGAAATAGGAACTCAACTAAATAAACAAAACTTTTGAAATAAAATTTTAAAAAAAATTTAGTTATTGAGGTAGAAAGTACTGACCAAATCCAATCACTTGTAAGGCCATCATTGCGAACTCAAAGAAATCATAGCACGTTCCATAATTACAGGGAAATGGATGTTCCTATGTTTTGTAACTTCCCTCTTGGCTGCTTTGATGGCTTTGGCCTCCATCCCCATAGGAACCTAGAATTAAAATATGTCGAAAGATTCACACAAGCAAGAAAGATTAAATTTGCAGAGAAACATTGACATAGATACCCTTGGTTGATACCAAAAAGAACATATTTGTTAGAAGTAAACTAAATATAAAACCAACACATGCAATGAACGTAACAAATGTTGTGCAGAAACTTCTCACCTGTGGGTGCAGATGTCACTTGTCGTAGGCTCTCTGCAGCAGACTGGTTCTTCTTCCCTTGCATCTGATGTCATGGCCATAGCCACTGGAAAATTGAGAAGTGAACTAGCTTAAATGCATGTACAAGTACACTGTTATCACCATTAAGGTCTGTCCAAAACAGAACAGCAAATGGCCAAAAGATGAATTCATTCTCTTCCAACAGGATACATCAACGGTAACCAGAATGGAACGGATGACCAAGATTGAAGTGATATTAACAATATAAAACCCAAACAGTAAACTCTTAATGAACTAATGTAATCCGTATCAAACTCATTTTAAGGGAGAGACAGACCTTGGTTAACAAATGGACAATTGTTCACATTTTTCTCTATCATCTTTGTTTCTTCATTGACAACAGCAGAACCAATCAATTGATGTGATTCATGGGAATGTGAATTTCCAACACTGTTTTCCATCTCTTGAGGACTGGATGACCATTGCCTTTTTGCACTGCTTGACAGTTGACCTATGCTTCTCTTTTGTGGTATCTCGAGAGTTTCAACAGAGGAGGCTGATGCGAATCTGACCAGCCCTCCAATACAACCACTGCACTGTACAAAAGGGAAATGAATGAATTTGAGCCCCTCAGAAACTGAAACTAATTGTCAGTACCATGTACAAAACACTGATTCACATGTTCCTTCAAATTTTTAACTGTTAAGATTGAGACTAGGTTTCTCACTCAAAACTAAAAACCTTCTACAATACCTTTATCATTCTAAGGGAAAAGAAGAAGAAGAAACACCTACCCTACCCCATCCCATACAGGCTAAAAAATGCCTTTGGTAGATCTAACCACCGAATATGGTCCAAACAACATTCTAAATGCACTTGCAGTGAAGAGATTTGAAGCACTTGTTTTAAACAATAGCGTGATTGTCTTAATCAGAGGACAGTCATGACAACACTACACAGGAACTAGAGAAACAAGGACATTCCATTTTATGAGAAATTGAAATTCATTGATTACCATTTACAGTGTGCTTCATGTGAAAGCAAGAAATTCAGATAGTGCGGAACATCTAGGGTGTACAGGATAATAATTACCCATCACCAATCAGTAATTTCTTTTTCATTGAAAGTGCTTACTGAGAATCCAGTGCTAATACAGAATATAGAGGTTCTTTAGGATCACTAGCCAATAAATTCATGGCCACAAGTTAGAATCGCCTGTTAAAATGGAATGGGCCTAATGGCCATTAGAGATTGGTGATGCTTCAGAAGGTTACCAGTGGTCTGGAACTTTAGGGTGAAGTTGGAAGTTAATCATGTTCACTGGACATCAAAATGATATGTTGAATGAATGATAATTTACAGAAATTATGCGGGAGCCATATTTTGTTCAATAGCTATTTTGGGTGAAAAGAGCTTGTGAGCATGTTACCTAAAGAATTCGCACTTCATAGACAATTTTGTCAGTGCCATTTGCTGAACAATGTTTTTTTTTTTTTTGGAGAGGTTTTGAATCCACTTGCTAAACATTAAATAGGTTAAATGCGATTTTTTAGTTACATCCAAATTGGGCTTCGCATGACAGATACAAATATCCAATAAGTGTCATGATTCATGAGGTATAACCAAGGAGGAAAATGTGATTAAAGGCTGCTGTGTCTAGGAATCAGATAAGATTTAAGCCATTGTTCGTTTGCGATGCCCTGTTGGATTTGTTCCAAGAAATGGAGTGAAGGCATTAGCTTGCTCTAGGTAGTGTGGATAAGCTCAATCTGATCAATTGAAGCCAGTGAAGCGGCTGCCGGATTGACAGATTGTATGGAGTCCCATTTCCAGTGGACGAAGGTGGCACATAAATCCTTTGATGCCTTGAAGAAGAGGACTTGTCAAGGCGATGATGTGCAACTCCATATGTTAAATAGGAGTGTATTTTGGCAAAGTTCAGAAATTGCATGGAGCACTGCAACAACCCACCAAATTAAACTTGAATAGAACAAGGTTTGGGTAGCTTAGGGGGGTAAAGAAAACTGGATCCAAACTCTTGCAAACTCAACAAATCAGACTGAACATTAGCTTTAAAAATTCAAAAGAAGTAGAGTAACCAACAATGTTTGAATCAACTCAGGTTTAGGCCCTTATCATTATCATAATCATCTAACCTTTATCCCAACTGATTTGTGTCTGCAACATGCTCTCTGTAGTGAGACAGTTAGGACCTTAAATGAGAAGAAGCATTATCCTAATCCAACTGGCATCAGCTTACCGATTTAGAGGCTGCATGTTTTACCAAAAAGACTTGCAGGTAACAATTCGACATAAAAATATGAATGATAGTTGAAAAGTGAAAAGGCTAAAATGAAACATCCATATTGTAGACCATTACTAGAATTTGAATCAGAAAAAAAAAAAAAAACACAGACATCTACTTCATGATATATAAGTAAAACTGTATCCAAAAAGCAACTGGTACTTTCTGTGAACTATACTGCTCATTAACCCTACACTTGCACTTGCAGTTTCATATCCTCCCAAATGGAGAGAATGAAGATACCTGACCAAGAACAACAGCTGTATCAGTGCTGTTCAAATCAGGGGTGAGATTGCTGTAGTCTGGGTGTCCATTGTACCACCAAACGAACTCCCTAGCTAAGTATATCCCCTTTAAATCCTAGAAAATACAATGAAAGAAGACATCATCAAGACAAACCATGCCCGCATTCCCTGTTAAAGAACTAATCACAGAGTGATGAAGAAACAACAATACTATCAGTTCTACTCAATGTTTCCAAACCTAGAGTGGACATTGACCCATTTCCACAATTTCCAAACTGAATTTGATGTTATAGCACAGAGAATCAAGCTCATAGACATACCTGACCACTGAAAAAAGGTACGATTGTTACTTCATTGACAGTAGCAAGAAGAACCTGCCCTCGTCTATTGACAGCACAAAGCCTCCTACAGATGAAGCTTCTGCTGTCAAAAATAGAAGCTGTAAACTGCAGTAGCCATCTCGAGGTCATACACAAATAGAAGCCCAAGCTTTGTGATCACATATATCAGATTGTACTTATTGGATATCTGCAAAAATTACAAGTAGGTGGTTTAGTATTGATGCTACTGAACATGGTCCAAAAGTTATGGGTACACATTAGTACCTGCATTGCCACTGGGAAGTCATCAGCAAAATCTGGAGGGAAGAAAAGATCTGCTTGTTTCTTTGTGAAACCAGGTTTACCTGGTAAAGAATTCTAAAGGATTAGTACACACAACATCAATGACTAGAAGGCTATGTGTCCAAACAACTCAAAGAACGCATAAGATTTGAAATGTAAACTCCAAGCTGCATGGTAACAGCAATTATCTAGATGCCAACACAATTGCGTTTATTTGCCTCCATTAATAAAATTGATGGCTGCCTTTAACAGAGGAGCATTAAAAGGAAAAAGATAACCAATACCAAGAACATAGAATAGAAAACCATATGTGCCATTTGTAGTTTTAAAAGACACAGGAGCATTAAAAGGCAAAAGATAACCAATATCAATAAGATAGAATACAAAACCATCTGTGCCGTTTGTAGTTTTAAAAGAGAAAGACAGCCAATGGCATAAAATATATAGATGTGATCAATACAGGGAGCAAACCTGGCTGAGCACCAAGTTCAATCACAGTAACTTTGATGTAATTTGTCCTGCATTGGTGGTCTTTGAGGCAAAGGCAATAAGAATGGAAGGGTTTTCATTTCCAGCAACCTGTTTAAGCCATGAAGATCATCAAAAAAAGTATCAAACCAAGTCAAACAACAGCAAACTGAACAATATATGGGTAGTATATGTTGGTATGCAAGATGATAAACAAAATGAAGGAAAGGCCCACACTTTTAGTGAAGCAAATGATGCAGCATGTGCTTCAAGATCTTGACTATGCTGCTGATCCACAGAAAAAAGCTGCATATTCCCCTTCACCAGCTATGGCCTCTACAAGCAAAATTGGAAGACAAAAGAAGAATTAGAAACAAAAAAAATTTCAAGGTTATAACATAAAGGGTTAGAATTTATTTTCAACTACTACTGAATTCAATTCTAATCACTTCCATGATTGAAGGAAACAAAAGACGTTGAGGAAGTAGGACATCTGTTCCAGGGTAATATGAAGCAGAAAGTGGCATCACATGATAAGATCAAGCTCCTGGTAAACGAGCTCAGTACTCTAACTAAGGTGCATGGAAACAAACACGAGAATCTCTCCGGCATAAGAACTATATGATCAATAAATTCATCGACTGTTATTTACAATGTTAAAATCAGCAATTAATTATTCATTGCTGATATTATTTCCAATAAATAGTTGCATAAAAATATGAAATTACCTGCAAAGAGGTTAGTTCAAACTATGGACGGGCATCATTCTCTGAATTAGCATGGTTTACAAAGCCTTGGAAGCTTGTCACATCCATTTTGAATTATTCTTGCACAAGTCATTTCCCCTCTCACTAATTTCCAAATGCAGCCATTGAGATTTCTGGTGCTATGGGACCTCTTTGTTGTTGATAATTACTTTTTAGCACCCATGTTCTTGAGCTGGTCATGCAACCCAATGAGAAAATACTTTATATGGTTGAAAGTTATTTTTGTCATTAATTACTTGCTTAGTAGTGTCTTTCTTTGTTTTTAGTGGTCTTTTACAAAAGTATTGCTACTAATGGCTCTAGGCCAAAGCCAACCCAGGAACCAAGAATAGGCCATGCCCATAACTTGCATGCAAGCCCAAGTACCTAGGGACCATAAGATATTTAAGTCATTAGCTAATCAACTTTAGTATATGAAAATTTTCAAAATTTGTTGTTAATCAATGGTAGGTTAATATCATTCCTTGCCTCTACAACTGAACCATACAACTAATAGGCCAAACTTAGGAAAATCCCACTATTTGGCAGTTTGGATTTAAGGTATTTGCCACGATATGCATAGTTCCGACACTCGGCTCATCTCGAAACTCAGTTTAGTCAGCCCGACTCGGCTAGATTTTGAGCCGAGTCTGTTGGAAACCTGAATTCACAACCAATTACTAAGGATGCAAGCATTCAACTAGTCCAACAACCAAATGAAGAATTCAGATTTGCCGTTAACATATGATTGGCACGGCATGTCCACCTCATAATTTTTATTTTTATTTTCTTTAATAGCTAATCAATAAGTTTGTATCGGCGTGGACTCCCATAGCTTGCACCATTAAACAGTGATCTTGAATCATAGCATACTACATGTTGGCCCATTCCTATACCATGTACTAAAGTGACCCACTTTCTAGGTAACTCGAATCATACTAATCTTTTAGAAGGGTGATTTTTACGATGGGTCTATCTTTTCATGATACAAATTCCATGGGTGGGAAAGATGACATGGTACCATGTTGTGGTAGAACTCGGATCCTCTAGTTGCGCAGAGGATCCGGATTCTTCAAAAATTATCTCTAGTAGGCAACCTTACCACAATGAATCTGGATCCTCTGCTTGCCATAAGCAGGAAAATCCTGCTTGCAGCAATTTGATTGGGCCACATCATCACACACCGCATTTAATTCAACAATGTTGACAATGTCAGTGATGACATGGACCAGTCACAATGCAGAAAAACATGATTTTCCTGCTTGTGGCAAGCAGAGGATCTGGATTCATTTTTGAAACAAAAATTTGGAAGGTGTATATAACCCTGACCAGCTTTGAATAGCATACACAGGTTTTCAACTTTAAAGTGGGGTGTCACCTACTGAAATCCAGACCATTGCTTTCTTTTTCCTACCATGGATCCTTAATAGGAAAATTTCTAACCTTTCTATTTGTAGCCTATAGATTAGATGGTTAGGATGACAAACACAACAACGGTCCACATTAAATTGAAAGACCCGTTGGATGATTTTTTGAGCTTTTGCTACTCTTGCAAAAAGAAATTGGAAGAGGAGAAAGACATATACATGTACAAAGGTGAGAAGACATTTTGCAGTAGCAGCTGCTGCTCTTAAGAGATTTTGGTTGAAGAGGAAATGGAAAAACCCGCTATTAACTCTTCTCATTCTCCCGAATCAGTTTGCCCATGAGGACATCTTCATGGACGGTATGGCCGTTGTTATGCAGCATAGGCAGGCAAGAGGCTGGTTTGCCTTCCGGGCCCCATTCAGCCATGATTAGTGAAACGCCAGCCTCTTGGGCCCCGCTCAACCATGATTAATGAAACGTTGCTGAGGTAAATCGGCCTGATCATCTGTTTACAAGGAGCTGTTTATGTGAATTGTTAGCAGCCATGGATGATAGCCCTGTATATTCTTTTGTTTACTGATTATAATTCCAGCTTTCATGGTGATGTTGGTGGGCCATGGTTGGCAATCACCCTTCATTCTTCCATTATTGGAATATGGATAAGCGATAGACTCCTATCTTATAATTTTTATCAGAAAGGGTTGTAGCCACTGTTTTGGCTCCCCACATTTTCTCCTCCTATGAACTCAATGAATTCATGATCGAATATGGGCTACTTCTTAGATTTTATATATATATATATATATATATATATATATATATATATATATATATATATATATATATATATATATATATATATATATATATATATATATATATAAAATTGAAAAGACCTTAATATTCTAGGGCAGGGAAATCAGATCACAAACATTTTATCTTTTTTGTTTTTTTTTTTTTAAATTTAAAACTTGCTTAAACTCACCATGTCTTATAGCTGAAAAAAATAATACAACCAAACTACAAAAATTCCATATCAGATAGTGCAGAATCTCAATCCAAACATGCAGAATCTAAGTCCTAAGGAGTTCATAATTCAACTATTAAAGAGCAAAACAGCCATTGCCGAAGAACAAAGTCCAGTTTCTCTAGACAAAATATGGATTACCTGGAGAGCTTTTCCTATGCGGTGGTGGCTGATGTGGCTGCAAGGCGTTTCCTAGCCTCTTCAATGATAGAGAGCTTGATACCCTTGCCCTTGGGCAGAGACACCCATGGCTTCGTCCCCTTGCTGATGGTGAACACATTACCCAAACGAGTAGCAAACTCATGGCCGGTTGCATCCTAAATGTGGATGGTCCCAAAGGTGCCCTTATGCTTCTCCCTGTTCTTGATCACACCAACAAGTCCCTTGTTCCTACCAACTGTCATCATGATAACGTTCTTGACATCAAATTTGATAAAGTCTACGATCTTGTAAGTCTCAAGGTCAAGCTTGATGGTGTCGTTGGCCCTAATGGGTGGGTCTGGGTAGCGGATGTCCGCTGATGTAGAACGGGTCGCGGGCAATTTCATGGCCAAGATGGATCAGAAGAGGCACGGTCGGCGACAGAAGTGATCCGAACCATTGGACCTTAGATCGGGCGTATCTCGCAATCCGGAATGAGTAGGAGTTGTGTCCAACATGAAAAGTTCTTAGGATAATTAGGAGAACGGTTTGGTGAAGCCAAATAGGACACTTTCTATTTTTGGCCGAAAACCTTGCGCACTAGTAGACATCACGACCGTCTATAAATAGTAAGTTTACTATTTATAGTAAGTCGCGGATTCTAGGAGTTTTAGTTGTAGTTTGAGTCTGATTTCTTTCCTATTGCTTGGTTCCCTTATTTAAATGGGTGTAAACTCGTTTTTATGGATGCCATCAATTAATTTCGAATTTATTAGAAATTCTTTTCTATTTTCTACTTTCTTTCCTCGTGGATTCGAGGAGTCTCTGTGAGGAGTCCAGAGAAGTTCCGTGGATTCGGAATATTTATCATCTTGAGGAAGACGGTGCTCGACCTCACGTCCTTCCCTGCGTCATCCGCCCATCGTAGGTGTTGAGGTAGGGAATGCCCTTCTGTCCAAATTGCACAAAGTGGACCTTGCAAAGCTTGAACTTAGTCTCTTCATCCTTGCTTATGTGGAGAAGGAAGCAGCCCTTGGTGTTATAGAGCAGTTGGAAGTTCTCATTGTTTTGGGAATAGAGACAACATCCATAAAACCAGCTAGATACGTCTTGTCAGTTCTAACCTTTCCATCAACCAAAATATGCCTTTGCATCAAAATTGATATGACCTCACGGTACGTATGTGCAAATTTTAGTTTGTTTCTTAGGATGAGAATTAGAGGCAAGCATTCCCTAGCTTTGAAAGGGCCAGATGATGGCTTGGGGACAAATGCACCACCAAGTTTGTCAAGCATCCAATGCTTTGGGGCATTGAGCCTCTTCAAGTGTTTCTTCAGTTCTCTAGCCATTTTGTTACTTTTCTGGACTATAAGTCTCCGCCTTCATGAAAGAGCCTCTTCTCTCTCTCTCTCTCTCGTTTGCTCGCTGTGAAGGACAAAGTGAGGGCTTCCAATTAGATCACAAACATAATTTGGAATGATATTCTCACAAGCATAACAACATAAACCTTACATGCAAAAATCCTCAAAACAACTTTCCATGATCCAGTTGTCACGCCCCAAACCCGGAAATCAGATTCATAGGAATCCCGATCGCCGAATCCGGTGCCGACAGCCTCCGTAGTACCCCATTCTCGGCTCCTAGCATTCATATGCCAGGTTCCGATCCTGGGATCCTACAAGGAGGATTTTTCTTTGTACATATAACTAGTAATAAGCATAACCACAAGATTACCCAATTCACAACAGCAACATTGTCATCACATATTCACTAATATAATCATTTGAATACAATACAAAAAGGGAAATACATAAATAGATAATCAAGCTTCAGAAGACCACCGCACGCTCCAAGCTCAACACTGCTGCAGCCTAACATCACCTGCACGCATCTATCGTGCATAAGCTTATAGAAAGCTCAGAGGGTGGTGTAAGTGTGTGCACAAGGTAAGTGCCAAGTATTCAATACAATGCTATAATCATACGATACCGGAAAAATTGGTAATCCATAAACCATACAATGTCTAAATAAGCAGAAACACTAACAAGAGCAGAAATTATCAGAGTAAGCGGAAATACTGACAAGATGTAAGTCATATGATAACAGGGTAAGTGGAAGTATGGACAAGTCTATAAGTTAATCAATATCAGAATACGCAATATAGAACAACTATGCGATAAGGAGTCATAAAGAGCTAAATAGCAGATGTCGAGAATGCAATGCAATGTACAAATCCTGCTAAATCTATCCAGGCCATATAAGTGCAGAAATAACAACCCAAGATGCCATATGCCTGCGGACGTAATGTAATATGCGATGCGAATGAAATAACCATGCTGGAGTGTGAAGTCGGGATGATAGTACGTAGTATCGCAGGCTATGGGGTCCACCACAAGGGACTTCTATCCAAACCAGTCCCATACCTAAATTTGGATAGTCAGACTCATTGTGATAAACTCCTGATCTCAGGCTAGTCGCGCGCCCAACCGAAATCCTTGCCATAACGAAGGTACACAACAATTAGTTGCGCACCACCAGCCCGAGTGGATAGTGAATGAATGAATGAGCATGCATCCCCTACTCAATAAGTCCACATGTCAGTACGGTTCCTCTCTGAGAAATCACCGGGGTCTAGTACACTCTAAACCAGATCGCCGCCACATCGCGCGCAATAAGGTAAGTGGAAGAGACCTCACTATCCGTCTGCCAATATCGGGCTCGACTCGTCGATAGCGGACCCATTCCTCGAGATGGTCAGACTCAGCCTAGCATTGCCCCCTCATCTCGGGCAGGTAAGGCCGCACCCCCTTCCAACCGACCACGAAACAGTGGAGAGCGCAGCCATCTGGTAATCGGCACACGGCGCTCATCTACCCACTCGGTCTAGACATTGGAGCAACCTCTGGAACCAAGAGGGTTTAGGGACTTTCACCCAGGGATATCTATAGCACCCCATGTAAAACAGATTTCCGGTGTCTCATCTGGCCATCCACGATATGCCTGTGGAGGCTACGGCCCTGATGTCGCTAGGGCATACAGTAATCACAACACACAATGCAAGATGCATGAGTCATACAATCCAGTCATGCATCAGTCCTACGCATACCGTGCACTCATGCGAGACAATCTCCGCCTATCAGGGAGTCTCATATCATCCTACCCAATGACATATGCAATGGTCAATCACATCTCATAACAAACATGCAGATGATGCGTATGGGCATGTATCATGATGCTATGCTGACACATACTCATAATCAGTATCAACAATCGGCCTCGATAATGTGGACATTTAACCAACATTGCCCTAAGGAATGACCCACATAAATCCAAACATATAATGGGCCCACGACCTTACACAACGGCCTAATATACAACACAATGGGACTTACTCAAGGGTTACATGTACACAACAGGTGGGCCCTGTTCATGGGCCTAACATACATCACAATGGGCTTTTTCACCCGGCCCTCAAATGCATCACAATGGGCCTCATCACCTAGGCCTCAATATACATCACATTGGGCCTTAGACACGGCTGAATACACATCACGTCAGGCCTCAAATATGGGTCGCATGTACATCACATTGGGCCCCTACAATCGAAATCAGCAATCGGCCATCATAATTGGTAATTGGTCATGATAAACGGCCTCGATCGCTAATCGGCAATCGGTCAGGATAATCGGCCTCGATCGCTAATCGGTAATCGGTCATGATAAACGGCCTCGATCGCTAATCGACAATCGGTCAGGATAATCGGCCTCGATCGCTAATCGGTAATCAGTCATGATAATCGGCCTCGACCGTCAATCGACAATCGGTCATGATAATCTACCTCGATCGCTAATCGACAATCGGTCATGATAAACGGCCTCGATCGCTAATCGGCAATCGGTCAAGATAATCAACCTTGATCGATAATTAGGTATGATCGATAATCGGCAATCGACCATGCAAATCAGAATCGATAATCGGCCCTGATCGATAATCAGCCTTGATCGATAATCGACAATCGGACATGACAAATCAGAATCGGTAATCGATAATCGACGCAAGGCAGGGTCCATAGATGGACGGCCGATGATGTTCCAAGCATTATCAATGAGGCCCATTCGTTTGGGTTAACCCACTAGAGAATGATGAGAATGGGCCTAAACAGGCTTAAGGGAAGGTCACA
Organism: Magnolia kwangsiensis; assembly: GCA_037074715.1. NCBI lineage: Eukaryota > Viridiplantae > Streptophyta > Magnoliopsida > Magnoliales > Magnoliaceae > Magnolia > Magnolia kwangsiensis. Next base: position 83,156 of record JAYEFE010000226.1, on the reverse strand, counting down.
ATGTGGACATCCAACCATCATTACCCATCAATGTGGACATTTAACCAACATTGCTCCGAAGTAGTCCACATAGAAGCAAACACATAGTGGGCCCACGCCCTCGCACAAAGGCCTAATATACATCAAATGGGCCACACCAATGGGCCGCATCACATGGACCTCGAACACATCACAATGGCCTCACTTATGGCCCTCATATACACCACAGGTGGGCCCTACACATGAGCCTCAAATACATAACATATGGGCCCTACACATGGGTCCATTATGCATCAAATGGGCCACGTATCTGGGCCTCGAATACATCAGATGTGCTGCATCATATGAACCTATAATACAACTCAATGGGCCACTCCAAAAAGGGGCATAAATACATAACAGGCGGGCCCTGCACGTGAGCCCAATATACATAACAGGTGGGCCTCCAATATCCAACAAGTGGGACTTGAATATTCATTAGAGGTGGGCCTTGTACCTATAGCAAGTGGTCTACACATCATAGCTGGGCTTACCAGAGGTCCAGCTAAAGAACGGCTTGGATAACACACACATTACGATGGGTTGCATCATTAGGCCACACCAATGGGCCTCATATACAATAAGTGGGCCACATTAATGGGCACACTAATGGGCCATAAGTATATCAAAGTGGGTCTGACAGATGGGCCACAGACACATCAAAGGTGGGCCTCATGGATAGGCCATAAACATATCAAAGGTGGGCCTAATAACATGGGCCTCATATATACATCGAATGGGTCACCCAATTGGGCCTTACAAACATTGTGATGGACCATAACCCATGAGCCTTGCATACATCATAATAGGCCGTATCTCATAGGCCTTACATTCATCAATGGGCCGTGTTATTGGGCCTCACTAATAGGCCTTATGTACATCGCAATGGGCCATAACCCATGGGCCTTAGAATACATCAAAATGGGCCCAATAACATAGGTCTTACATTCATATCAAGGTGGGCCTCAACAACGGCCCCATACACATTAAGGTGGGCCTCAATAATGGGCCATAAATATGACAAGATGGGCCTTATACATATAACAAGGTGGGTCTCAATGGATGACTACAAATAAATAAAAATGTACATATAATATACACAATTGAATCATATCAAAGATCAACTGGACCGCACCCAAGTAACAGTGGCAAGAATGGTTTCCACCATTGAATTCTCAAGGCCCACCATAGCGTTCATTTTCCGTCCAATCTATACATAAGGTCACAAAGACCTGAATTAAAGGAAAGCAATATCCTACTTGACCAACCTTTTGACCCAAGGGTTTTGATGGTGGACAGTTAGTCCAACACTGTTTCTATATTGTGGTCCACATGACTCTAGATCTGCCTTATTTTTTTGTCTCAAGCCTTAAGTCTTATTTCAAAATGGTTGGGACTGTTTGGATGAAACACATGTATTATAATGGATTGCATCACATACACCAGTGGGTCGCACTTGGGACCCACCATAATGTTTTCTTTCCATCCAACCCTGTTAATGAGGTCATATGGACCAGGGCCCACCATAATATTTATTTTTCCATCCAAACCTGTTGGTAAGGTCACATGTACAGGGGGGCCACTGTAATGTTTATATGACATCCGAACTGTTCATAAGGTCATCCAGACCTAGGGCCCACTGCACTGTTATATGACATCCCAATTGTTCATAAGGCCACCAGGGCCCACTATACTGTTTATTTGCATCCAATCTATGCATAGGATCACGTGGACCAAGGGTCCACCATAATGTTTATTTAACATCCAATATGTTGATGAAGTCACGTGGGACGTGGGGTCCACCACCCAACTGCTGATAAGGTCGCTTGGACCTGGGTGTAGTGGAAAAATAAATATCATCTTGATTCAAAACTTCTGTAAACAAAAAATTTGAGTTTTAATGGCAGCCATTCAATCACTATTTTTTTTTCCTATGATGTGGGCCACCTAAGCCACCTATACAGATGAAATTTGGAGGGTGGCCCACTACCATAACGTCCCATGAAATGGACGGTGTGGATGCTCCACATGCACCACGGTGGGGACCTGAGGTGGGGCCCTTCTCCCTGCCCATTTCCTACAAACGGCGGGACGCTGCTGCTGTCAGCGTCCTCTGGACGCTGCAGCAGGCAGCGTCACTTCTCTAAATTTTTTTTTTTTGTTTTTTTTTTTCGTTTTCTTGCAGTTTTCACAGGTGGGGCCGTCATCAGGAGAATCCACTCCGTTGGATGGATTCCTGGACTCGGGACAAGTCTAACAAGCCCTGTTTGAGTATGTTTCGGTGTGTAGAAACATCATAACGGCCCAAACAATTCATAACACTCAAAACCACTAGTTTTCATAAAATGGCCCACAGGACATTTAGATTAACTTCATTTCTCGGCTCAACGCCTAAAATGATCTGAGGAAGAGGATGGACGGCTTAGATTGACCACATGCATCAAGGTGGGCCTTACATGAGTGGCCCACAAAAAAGTACAATATAATTATTATATTATTATTATTATTATTTTTAATTAGCTTGGTGGTACTCACCCATGTCAGTACACATACTCCATGTTGGCAGCACTTGCCTCACGTCCAGCGTCTGGCTGGGATAAACACATCACAGTGGGTCCCACATGCACGTGGCCCACTTGCATATATGCATGTATATACTATATTCCATATATATAATATATACTATATTATATATCACATAGATATATTATATAAAATATAATATATAAAAGAATGGGGTATTGGATCCATCTAAACAGCGGATGGTGGGGATCATCACCTGTAGTAGGGTGGACCACACCGTCTGATGTTAATGGACGGAGTAGATATAACACGTATTGGTGGGATCCACACCATCCCAGTAGAAAGAGAGAGAGAGGCACCCATATCATAAAAATGGAGAAATCTAACCTAAAGATGCACCCACACTATAAAAATGTAGAAATCTAACCTATAGATGCACCCACCTTTGATCTTCCCTTCCTTCTTTCGCCAATGCATGATAGAGCTCCAAAGGTACAATTCCAACGGTGGAGATCGATTTTAGAGGGTGGGATTAGATGGTAGGAAGGTGGGCCACACTAGCTCTCTCATGGGGAGCTTGGACGTGGGTGGCTTGGGAGGAAAAATGTGAGAGAGAATGAAAGAGAGAGAAATGAAAGATGTGATGTGAAGAGAGAGAGAGAGGGATGGATAAGAGAGTGATGGAGTGATGGGGAGAGAGATGGGTGAGGTGATGGGAAAGTTGACTTTTGGGGATGGGTAGTTGTACTTAGGGATGGGTGTACTTGTGACAAATGATTTGATTGATGTGATGAATTTTCTTGGGATTAGCAACGCGCGGTATTTTTCTTGAACTGAACCCAGGCCCACATCTCCTGGCCTGGGTATCGCCTCGGCGCGTGAGACGCGGCATCGGAACCGCGGCGACAGCGCGGTCGCACTGGTACAAGTCTCGGGTCAAACTGACTCAGACCGACAGGATCTGACTCAGGATTGCGCGCAACGCCGGTTGCAGATCGCGAGTCGCCGGAAATTGATCGGAATGACCGTGAAAGCCTCAGGGACAGTACGAATTAGGATACGGGTTTTACACCAGTCATCCAAATAGAGATTCACAACCAAATGAAGACTAAAAATCAAAATGCAACATCACCTTTTCAGATTAGCAACAGGTGGCAGCTCAACAACTTTCTATTGCTGTTGATGACCAGAGATGCGGCAGGTTTCAGCGATTGGTGGATGTGGGGTAAGGCTTGCAGATTGACAGTTGGAGAGGGAGAAGGATAGGCAGATAGAGAGAGGGGGGGGGGGAGAGAAGCAGATCTCAAGAGAGAGAGGGAGGGAGAGGCAAATCTAGAGAGATCTGAGATCGAGAAGGAGAGAGATCGTGGGAGAGGAAGAGAGCGAGAGAGAGAGAGAGAGTTACGGTGGAAGGTCGAAATGGAATGGGTTATTCTGAAATAAGTCCCATGATAGCAAGTAGTACACTATTGTTTACATTAGAAACAGACTAAAACCCTTTCAAATTTGGTACGGCTATAAGACCCTTTTTAAACCAACGACAGATGAAAGTAAAACTTGGGCCCATGTGGTTTCATGAGGTGGTGCTTCACGTGGATCATTCAGACTTTGGAGTCACATCACGTATGATGAGTTCTCAAAAAAGTTCGCATGTGTGAACTGGTGCGCAGTTGAGCATTCGGCATATAGAGCCATGCTTACCTACATACGTGCGCACCTTTGCACACGTGTCATGGGCGACTAATATGAACGGTCCATTTGATGCAGAATCCCATGAAACCCCAAGGAAAAAAATTTCACCCTGATCTAAAATTTTGCTCAGCCATAGCAAAGAGAAATGCAAATCAAGGGAGGAAACTATTTTAATTTTTCATTGCCCACCAAACATTTGGATCAAAGTAAAAATTGGGTCCATGGGATTTCATGAGGTGCTGCTTCACGTGGATCGTTCAGATTTTGAAATCACATTACATATGATGAGTTCTCAAAAAAGTTCACACGAGCTCCGTGCGAACTGGTGCGCAGTTGAGCATTCGGCATATAGAGTCATACTCACCTACACACGTGTGCACCTTTACACACCTGTCATGGGCGTCTAATCTGAACGGTCCATGTGATGCGGAATCCCATGAAACCCCAAGGGAAAAAAATTTCGCCCTGATTTGGTAGGCCATAGCAAAGAGAAATGCAAGTCAAGGGAGGAAACAATTTTAATTTTTCATGGCCCAAAAAAGTATTGGAGCAAAGTAAAACTTCGGCCCAGGGGGTTTCATGAGGTGTTGCTTCATGTGGACCATTCAGATTTTGGAGTCACATCACGTATGATGAGTTCTCAAAAAATTTCGCACGTGCAAACTGGTGCGCAGCTGAGCATTCGGCATATAAAGTCATGCGCACCTTTGCACATGTGTCATGGGTATCTAATATGAACGATCCATGTGATGCGGAATCCCATGAAACCCCAATGGAAAAATTTTCACCCCGATCTTAAATTCTGGTAGGCCATGGCAAAGAGAAATGCAAATCGAGGGGAGGAAATTGTTTTCAGTTTTCATTGCCCACGAAAGTTTTGAATCAAAGTAAAAAAATTAAGCCCAAGGGGTTTCATGAGGTGCGGCTCCACGTGTACCATTCAGATCTTGGAGTCACATCACGTATGATGAGTTCTCAGAGTTCTCAAAAAAGTCCGCATGAGTTCCGTCCGAACTGGTGCGCCGCTGAGCATTTGACATATAGAGTCATGCTCAACTGCACACATACAAACATGCACACCCTTACACATGTGCCATGGACATCTAATCCAAACAGTCCATGTGATACAGAAACCCATGAAACCCCAAGGGAAAAAATTTTACCCTAATCTAAACTTCTGATGGGACATCAAAGAGAAATGCAAATCAATGGATGAAATTGTTTTCATTTTTCATGGCCCACCAAAGTTATCAATCAAAGTAAAAAATTGGGCCCGGCGGATTTCATAAGGTGCTGCTCCACGTGGACCATTCAAATTTTGAAGTCACATCACGTATGATGAGTTCTCAAAATAATCTGCATGAGTTCCGTCCTAACTGGTGCTCAGCTTAGCATTGGGCATATAGAGTCATGCTCAACTATGCACGCGCGCACATTTGCACACGTGTCATGGGTGTGTAATCCGAACTGTCCATGTGATGAGGAATCCCATGACACCCTAAGGGAAAACTTTTCACCCAGATCTGAAATTCTGGCAGGCAATAGCAAAGAGAAATGCAAATCAAGGGAGGAAAATGTTTTTATTTTACATTGCCCAACAAAGTTTTGGATCAAAGTAAAAATTAGGCCCAGTGAGTTTCATGAGGTGCTGCTTCACGTGGACGGTTTAGATTTTGGAGTTACATCATGTATGATAAGTTCTCAAAAAAGTTCGCACAAGCTCCATGCAAACTGGTTCGCAGCTGAGCATTCGGCATATGGTGTTAGGCTCACCTACGCACCTATGCACCTTTGCACACGTGTCATGGGCGTCTAATCCGAACCGTCCAAGTGATGCGGTATCCCATGAAACCCCAAGGGAAAAATTTTCACCCGGATATTAAATTCTGGTGGGCCATAACAAAGAGAAATGCAAATCAAGGGAGGAAAGTGTTTTCATTTTTCATGGCACACCATAGTTTTAGATCGAAGTAATAATTGTGCCAAGGGTGCTTCATGAGGTGGTGCTTCACGTGGACCGTTCAGATTTTCTAGTCACATCACGAATGATGAATTCTTAAAAAGGTCACACATGCGAACTGGTGCGCAACTGAGCATTCGGCATATAGAGTCATGCTCACCTACACACGTGCGCACCTTTTCACACATGTAATGGGAGTCTCATCGGAACCGTCCATGTGATGCCGAAACCCAAGAAACCCTAAGGGAAAAATTTTTACCTCGATCTAAAATTCTGGTTGCCATAGCAAAGAGAAATGCAAATCAAGTGACAAAACTGTTTTCATTTTTCATTGCCCACAAAAGTTTTGGATTAAAATATAAATTGAGCCAGGGGGGTTTCATGGGGTGCTTCTTCACGTGGACCATTCAAATTTTGGAGTCACATCACGTATGATGAGTTGTCAAAAACGTTTGCACGAGTTTCGTGCAAATTGGTGCACAGCTGAGCATTCAGCATATAGAGTCACGCTCACCTACGCACATGTGCACCTTTGCACATGTGTCATGGGCATCTAATCCGAATGGTCCATCTGATGTGGAATCCCAATAAAGCCAGAGGGAAAAAATTTCACCCTGATATAAAATTCTGGTGGGCCATAACAAAGAGAAATGCAAATCAAAGGGAGGAAACTATTTTCATTTTTCATGGCCCACCAAAGTTTTGGATCAAAGTAAAATTTGGGCCCGGGGGGTTTCATGAGGTGTTGCTTCTCGTGGACTGTTCTAATTTTGGAGTCACAACACGTATGATGAGTTCTGAAAAAAGTTTGATTGGTGCACAGATGAGCATTCGGCATATTAAGTCATGCTCACCAGCGGACCTACGCACATGCGCACCTTTGCACACGTGTCATGGGCATTTAATCTGTATAGTCCATGTGATGCAAAATCCCATGAAACCTCAAGGGAAAAATTTTCACCGTGATCTAAAATTCTACTGGGCCATAGCAAACAGAAATGGAAATCGAGGGAGGAAACTGTTTTCATTTTGCATTGCCCACCAAAGTTTTGGACCAAAGCAAAAATTTGGCCCATCGGGTTTCATGAGGTACTGCTTCACGTGGACCGTTTAGATTTTGAAGTCACATCACGTATGATGAGTTCTCAAAAAAGTTCGCATGAGTTCTGTGCGAACTTGTTTAGAGATGAGCATTTGGCATATAGAGTCATGTTCACCTACGCACATGCGTACCTTTGCACATGTATCATGGGCATCTAATCCAAACAGTTACCTTATCAGACGTGTCATGGGTGTCTCATCCAAACAGTCCATGTGATGCGAAATCCCATGAAATCCCTGGGGAAAAATTTCCACCTCAATATAAAATTCTGGTGGGCCATAGCAAAGAGAAATGCAAAACAAGGGAGGAAACTGTTTTCATTTATCATCCCCCACCAAAGTTTTATATCATAGTATAAATTGGGCCCAGGGGTTTCATCTGGTGCTACTTCACGTGGACCATACAGATTTTCGAGTGACATCACGTATGATGAATTCTCAAAAAAGTTCGTACGAGTTTCATGCGAATTGGTGCGCAGGTAAGAATTCAACATATAGAGTGATGCTCATGTGCACACCTTTGCACATGTGGCATGGGCGTCCAATCCGAACTGTCCATGTGATGCGAAAACCCATGAAACCCCAAGAGAAAAAATTTCACCCTGATCTAATATTCTGGTTGGCCATAGCAAAGAGAAATGCAAATTGAGGGAGGAAACTACTTTCATTTTTCATTGGCCTCCAAAGTTTAAGATCAAAGTAAAAAATTGGGGTTTCATGAATTAAAGTATAAATTGAGCCCGGGGGGCTTCATGTGGTGCTTCTTCACGTGGACCGTTCAAATTTTGGAGTCACATCACGTATGATAAGTTCTCAAAAAAGTTCGCACAAGTTCCGAGCAAACTGGTGCACAGCTGAGCATTCAGCATATAGAGTCACGCCCACGTACGCACACGTGCACCTTTGCACACACGTCATGGGAATCTAACCCGAATGGTCCATGTAATGCGGAATCCCAAGAAAGCAAAAGGGAAATTTTTCACCCTGATATAAAATTCTGGTGGGCTAAAGCAAAGAGAAACGCAAATAAAAGGGAGGAAACTATTTTCATTTTTCATTGCCCACCAAAGTTTTGGATCAAAGTAAAAATTTGACCCATTAAGTTTCAGAAGGTTCTGCTTCACGTGGACCGTTCAGATTTTGAAGTCACAACATGTATGATGAGTTTTCAAAAAAGTTCGCACAAGTTCCGTGCGAACCTGTTCGCAGCTGAACATTCGGCATATAGAGTCATGCTCACCTATGCATGCGCACACCTTTGCACACGTGTCATGGGCGTATAATCCGAATGGTCCATTGGATGCGGTATCACATGAAACCCCAAGGGAAAATTTTCACCCATATCTTAAATTCTGGTCAGCCATAACAAAGATATACAAATCAAGAGAGGAAAGTGTTTTCATTTTTCATGGCGCAGCATAGTTTTTTATCAAAGTAAAAATTAGGCTAATGGTGTTTCATGAGGTGGTGCTTCACGTGGACCAATCAGATTTTCTAGTAACATCACGTATGATGAGTTCTAAAAAAAAGGCCACACATGTGAACTTGTGCGCAACTAAGCATTCGACATATAGAGTCATGATCACCTATGCACGTTCGCACCTTTTCACACGTGTCATGGGCGTCTCATCCGAACCGTCCATGTGATGTGGAATCCCATGAAACCCGTAGGAAAAAATTTCCACCTCGATCTAAAATTCTTATAGGCCATAGCAAAGAGAAATGCAAATCAAGGGAGGAAAATGTTTTTATTTTACATTGCCCAACAAAGTTTTGGATCAAAGTAAAAAATTATGCCCAGGGGGTTTCATGAGGTGCTGCTTCACATGAGCGGTTCAGATTTTGGAGTTACATCATGTATGATGAGTTCTCAAAAAAGTTCGCACAAGCTCCATGCAAACTGGTTCGCGGTTGAGCATTCGGCATATAGTGTCATGCTCACCTATGCACCTGTGCACCTTTGCACACGTGTCATGGGCGTCTAATCCGAACCGTCCATGTGATGCGGTATCCCATGAAATGCCAAGTGAAAAATTTCCACCCGGATCTTAAATTTTGGTGGGCCATAACAAAGAGAAATGCAAATCAAGGGAGGAAAGTGTTTTCTTTTTTCATGGCGCACCATAGTTTTGGATCAAAGTAATAATTGGGCCAAGGGTGCTTCATGAGGTGGTGCTTCACGTGGACCGTTCAGATTTTCTAGTCACATCACGTATGATGAATTCTCAAAAAGGTCACACATGCAAACTGGTGCGCAACTGAGCATGCGGCATATAGAGCATGCTCACCTACACACGTGCACACCTTTTCACACATATAATGGGAGTCTCATCGGAACCGTACATGTGATGCGGAAACCCAGGAAATCCCAAGGGAAAAATTTCCACCCCGATCTAAAATTCTAGTTGTCATAGCAAAGAGAGATGCAAATTAAGGGACGAAACTATTTTCATTTTTCATTGCCCACAAAAGTTTTGGATTAAAGTATAAATTGAGTCAGGGGGGTTTCATGGGGTGCTTCTTCACGTGAAACGTTCAAATTTTGGAGTCACATCATGTATGATGAGTTCTCAAAAACATTTGCACGAGTTCCGTGCAAATTCGTGCACAGCTGAGCATTCGGCGTATAGAGTCACGCTCACCTACACAGTTGAGCATTCGGCATATAGAGTCACGCTCACCTACGCACATGTGAACCTTTGCACATGTGTCATGGGCATCTAATCCGAATGGTCCATGTGATGCGGAATCCCAATAAAGCCAAAGGGAAAAATTTTCACCCTGATATAAAATTCTGGTGGGCCATAGCAAAGAAAAATGCAAATCAAAGGGAGGAAACTATTTTCATTTTTCATGGCCCACCAAAGTTTTGGATCAAAGTAAAATTTGGGCCTAGGGGGTTTCATGAGGTGCTGCTTCTCGTGGACTGTTCTGATTTTGGAGTCACAACACGTATGATGAGTTCTGAAAAAAGTTTGCACGAGTCTCATGCGGATTGGTGCACGGATGAGCATTTGGCATATTAAGTCATGCTCACCAGCGGACCTACGCACATGCGCACCTTTGCACACGTGTCATGGGCATTAAATCTGTATAGTCCATGTGATGCGAAATCCCATGAAACCTCAAGGAAAAAATTTTCACCGTGATCTAAAATTCTACTAGGCCATAGCAAAGAGAAATGGAAATCGAGGGAGGAAACTGTTTTCATTTTGCATTGCCCAACAAAGTTTTGGACCAAAGTAAAAATTTCGCCCATCGGGTTTCATGAGGTACTGCTTCACGTGGACCGTTTAGATTTTGGAGTCACATCACGTATGATGAGTTCTCAAAAAAGATCGCACGAGTTCTGTGCGAACTTGTTTACAGCTGAGCATTCGGCATATAAAGTCATGTTCACCTACGCACGTGCGTACCTTTGCACACGTGTAATGGGCATCTAATCCGAACGGTCCATGCGATGCGGTATGCCATGAAACCCCGAGGGAAAAATTTTCACCCTAATCTTAAATTCTGGTGGGCCATAACAAAGAGAAATGTAAATCAAGGGAGGAAACTGTTTTCATTTTTCATGGCGCACCATAATTTTGGATCAAAGTAAAAATTGGGCCCAGGGAGTTTCATGAGGTGGTGCTTCACATGGACCGTTCAAATTTTGGAGTCACATCACGTATAATGAGTTCTTAAAAATTTCACACATGTGAACCGGTGCGCGGCTGAGCATTCGGCATATAGAGTCATGCTCACCTACGCACGTTCGCAACTTATCAGACATGTCATGGGTGTCTCATCCGAACCATCCATGTGATGCAGAATCCCATGAAATCCCTAGGGAAAAATTTTCACCTCGATATAAAATTCCAGTGGGCCATAGCAAAGAGAAATGCAAAACAAGGGAGGAAACTGTTTTCATTTATCATTGCCTACAAAAGTTTTAGATCAAAGTATAAATTGGGCCAAGGGGGTTTCATCTAGTGCTACTTCACGTGGACCGTACGAATTTTCGAGTGACATCACGTATGTTGAATTCTCAAAAAAGTTCGAACGAGCTTTATGTGAATAGGTGCGCAACTCAGCATTCAGCATATAGAGTAATGCTCATGTGCACACCTTTGCACATGTGGCATGGGCGTCCAATCCAAACTGTCCATGTGATGCGAAAACCCATGAAACCCCAAGGGAAAAAATTTCACCCTGATCTAATATTCTGTTGGCCATAGCAAAGAGAAATGCAAATTGAGGGAGGAAACTACTTTCATTTTTCATTGGCCTCCAAAGTTTAAGATCAAAGTAAAAATTGGGGTTTCATGGATTAAAGTATAAATTGAGCCCGGGGGGTTTCATGGGGTGCTTCTTCATGTGGACCGTTCAAATTTTGGAGTCACATCACGTAAGATGAGTTCTCAAAAAAGTTCGCACAAGTTCTGAGCAAAATGGTGCACAGCTGAGCATTCGGCATATAGAGTCACGCTCACCTACACACACGTGCACCTTTGCACACGTGTCATGAGCATCTAACCTGAATGGTCCATGTAATGCGGAATCCCAAGAAAGCAAAAGGGAAATTTTTCACCCTGATATAAAATTCTGGTGGGCTAAAGCAAAGAGAAACGCAAATAAAAGGGAGGAAACTATTTTCATTTTTCATTGCCCACCAAAGTTTTGGATCAAAGTAAAAATTTGGCCCATTAAGTTTCATATGGTTCAGCTTCACGTGGACCGTTCAGATTTTGAAGTCACAACACGTATGATGAGTTTTCAAAAAAGTTCGTACAAGTTCCGTTCAAACCTGTTCGCAGCTAAACATTCGCAATATAGAGTCATGTTCACCTATGCATGCGCACACCTTTCCACACGTGTCATGGGCGTCTAATCCAAATGGTCCATTGGATGCGGTATCCCATGAAACCCAAAGGGAAAAATTTTCACACGGATCTTAAATTCTGGTCGGCCATAATAAAGAGATGCAAATCAAGAGACGAAACTGTTTTCATTTTTCATGGCGCAGAATAGTTTTTTATCAAAGTAAAAATTGGGCTAACGGCGTTTCATGAGGTGGTGCTTCACGTGGACCAATCAGATTTTCTAGTCACATCACGTATGATGAGTTCTAAAAAAAGGCCACACATGTGAACTCGTGCGCAACTAAGCATTTGAAATATTCAGTCATGATCACCTATGCACATTCGCACCTTTTCACACGTCATGGGCGTCTCATCCAAACCGTCCATGTGATGTGGAATCCCATGAAACCCGTAGGAAAAAATTTCCACCTCGATCCAAAATTCTTGTAGGCCATAGCAAAGAGAAATGCAAATTAAGGGAGGAAAATGTTTGTATTTTACATTGCCCGATAAAGTTTTGGATCAAAGTAAAAAATTAGGCCCAGGGGGTTTCATGAGGTGCTGCTTCACATGGACGGTTCAGATTTTGGAGTTACATCATGTATGATGAGTTCCCAAAATAGTTCGCACAAGCTCCATGCAAACTAGTTCGCAGCTGAGCATTCGGCATATAGTGTCATGCTCACCTACGCACCTGTGCACCTTTGCACACGTGTCATGGACGTCTAATCCGAACCGTCCATGTGATGCGGTATCCCATGAAACCCCAAGGGAAAAATTTTCACCCGGATCTTAAATTCTGGTGGGCCATAACAAAGAGAAATGCAAATCAAGGGAGGAAACTATTTTCATTTTTCATGGCGCACCATAGTTTTGGATCAAAGTAATAATTGGGCCAAGGGTGCTTCATGAGGTGGTGCTTCACGTGGACCGTTCAGATTTTCTAGTCACATCATGTATGATGAATTCTCAAAAAAGGTCACACATGCGAACTAGTGCGCAACTGAGCATTCGACATATAGAGTCATGCTCACTTACACACATGCGCACCTTTTCACACATGTAATGGGAGTCTCATCGGAGCCGTCCATGTGATGCGGAAACCTAGGAAACCCCAAGGGAAAAATTTCTACCCCAATCTAAAATTCTGGTTGCCATAGCAAAGAGATGCAAATCAAGGGACAAAACTGTTTTCATTTTTCATTGCCCACAAAAGTTTTCGATTAAAGTATAAATTGAGCCAGGGGGGTTTCATGGGGTGCTTCATCACGTGGACCATTCAAATTTTGGAGTCACATCACGTATGATGAGTTCTCAAAAACGTTTGCACGAGTTCCGTGCAAATTGGTGCACAGCTAAGCATTCGGCATATAGAGTCATGCTCACCTACGCACATGTGCACCTGTGTCATGGGCATCTAATCCGAACGGTGCATGTGATGCGAAATCCCAATAAAGCCAAAGGAAAAAATTTTCACCCTGATATAAAATTCTGGTGGGCCATAGCAAAGAGAAATGCAAATCAAAGAGAGGAAACTATTTTCATTTTTCATGGCCCACCAAAGTTTTGGATCAAAGTAAAATTTGGGCCCGGGGGGTTTCATGAGGTGCTGCTTCTCGTGGACTATTCTGATTTTGGAGTCACAACATGTATGATGAGTTCTGAAAAAAGTTTGCGCGAGTCTTGTGCGGATTGGTGCACGGATGAGCATTCGGCATATTAAGTCATGCTCACCAGCGGACCGACGCACATGCGCACCTTTACACACGTGTCATGGACATTTAATCTGTATAATCCATGTGATGCGAAATCCCATGAAACGTCAAGGGAAAAATTTTCACCGTGATCTAAAATTCTACTGGGCCATAGCAAACAGAAATGGAAATCGAGGGAGGAAACTGTTTTCATTTTGCATTGCCTACCAAAGTTTTGGACCAAAGTAAAAATTTGGCCCATCGGCTTTCATGAGGTACTGCTTCACGTGGACCGTTTAGATTTTGGAGTCACATCACGTATGATGAGTTCTCAAAAAAGTTCGCACGAGTACTGTGCGCACTTATTCGCAGCTGACCATTTGGCATATAGAGTCATGCTCACCTATGCATGCGCACACCTTTGCACACGTGTCATGGGCGTCTAATCCGAATGGTCCATTGGATGCGATATCCCATGAAACCCCAAGGGAAAATTTTTCACCCAAATCTTAAATTTTGGTTGGCCATAACAAAGAGATGCAAATCAAGAGACGAAACTGTTTTCATTTTTCATGGCGCAGCATAGTTTTTTATCAAAGTTAAAATTGGGCTAACGGTGTTTCATGAGGTGGTGCTTCACGTGGACCAATCAAATTATCTAGTCACATCACGTATGATGAGTTCTAAGAAAAAGGCCACACATGTGAACTCGTGCACAACTAAGCATTCGGCATATAGAGTCAAGATCACCTATGCACGTTCGCACCTTTTCACACGTGTCATGGGCGTCTCATCCGAACCGTCCATGTGATGTGGAATCCCATGAAACCTGTAGGAAAAAATTACCACCTCGATCTAAAATTCTTGTAGGCCATAGCAAAGAGAAATGCAAATCAAGGGAGGAAAATGTTTTTATTTTACATTGCCCAACAAAGTTTTGGATCAAAGTAAAAATTAGGCCCAGGGGGTTTCATGAGGCGCTGCTTCACGTGGACGGTTCAGATTTTGGAGTTACATCATGTATGATGAGTTCTCAAAAAAGTTCGCACAAGCTCCATGCAAATTGGTTCGCAACTGAGCATTCGGCATATAGTGTCATGCTCACATGCGCATCTTTGCACACGTGGCATGGGCGTCCAAGCCGAACTGTCCATGTGATGCGAAAACCCATGAAACCCCAATGAAAAATTTTTCACCCTGATCTAATATTCTGGGGGGCCATAGCAAAGAGAAATGCAAATCGAGGGAGGAAAATACTTTCATTTTACATTGGCCACCAAAGTTTTGGATCAAAATAAAAATTGGGATCATGGGGTTTCATGAGGTGCTGCTTCAAGTGGACCATTCAGATTTTTGTGTCACATTACGTATGATGAGTTTTCAAAAAATTTCGCACGAATTTCGTGCGAACTGGTTCGCAATTGTGCATTCGGCAAATAGAGTCATGCTCACCAACACACATGCGCACCTTTGTGCACATTTCATTAACGACTAATCTGAACGGTCCATATGATGTTGTATCGCATGAAACCCCAAGGGAAAAATTTTCACCCTAATCTTAAATTCTGGTGGGCCATAACAAAGAGAGGTGCAAATCAAGGGAGGAAACTGTTTTCATTTTTCATGTCCCACCATAGTTTTGGATCAAAGTAAAAATTGTGCATAGGGTGTTTCATGAGATGGTGCTTCACGTGGGCCATTCATATTTTCGAGTCACATCACCTATAATGAGTTCTCAATAAAGTTCGATTGTGCGAACTGGTGCGCAATTGAGCATTTGGCAAATAGAGACATGCTTACCAACGCACCTACACACATTCGCACCTTTTCACACGTGTCATGGGTGTCTCATCCGAGCCGTACATGTGGTGCGAAATCCCATAAAACCCAAAGGGAAAATTTCCACCCCGATCTAAAATTCTGGTGGGCCATAGCAAAGAGAAATGCAAAACAAGGGAGGAAACTGTTTTCATTTATCATTGCCCACCAAAGTTTTGGATCAAAGTATAAATTGGGCCCAGGGGGTTTCATCTGGTGCTACTTCACGTGGACCGTACATATTTTCGAGTGACATCATGTATGATGAATTCTCAAAAAAGTTAACTCGTGCGAATTGGTGCCCAACTAAGCATTCGGCATATAGATTGATGCTCACCTACGCACTAACGCACGTGCGCACCTTTGTACACGTTTCATGGGTGTCTAATTCGAACCATCCATGTGATGCGGAAACCCATGAAACCTTAAGGGAAAATTTACCACCCTAATCTAATATTCTGGGGGGCCATAGCAGAGAGAAATGTAAATAGAGGGACAAAATTGTTTTCATTTTCATTGCCCACCAAAGTTTTGGATCAAAGTAAAAATTGGGCCCAAGGGGTTTCAAGAGGTGTTGCTTCACGTGGACCATTCAGATTTTAGAGACACAACATGTATGATGAGTTCTTAAAAAAGTACGCACAAATTTCATGCGAACTGGTTCGCAGCGGAGCATTCGCCATATAGAGTTATGCTCAACTACGCACGTGCACACCTTTACACACATGTCAAGGGCGTCTAATCCGAACCATCCATGTGATGCGGTATCCCATGAAACCATAAAGGGAAAAATTTTCACCCGGATCTTAAATTCTGATGTGCCATAACAAAAAGAAATGCAAATCAAGGGAGGAAACTATTTTCATTTTTCATGGCGCACCATATTTTTGGATTAAAGTAAAAATTGGGCCAAGGGTGTTTCATGAGGTGGTGCTTCACGTGGACCGTTCAGATTTTCTATTCGCATCATGTATGATGAGTTCTCAAAAAAAGTCACACATGCGAACTGGTGCGCAATTAAGCATTCGGCATATAGAGTCATGGTCACCTACGTATATTTGCACCTTTTCACATGTGTCATGGGCGTCTCATCCAAACCGTCCATGTGATGCGAAATCCCATGAAACCCTTAGGAAAAAATTTTCACCTCGATCTAAAATTCTGTTGGGCCATAGCAAAGAGAAACGCAAATCAAGGGAGGAAACTGTTTTCATTTATCATTGCCCACCAAAGTTTTGGATCAAAGTATAAATTGGGCCTAGGGGGTTTCATGCGGTGCTGCTTCACTTGTACCGTACAGATTTTCGAGTCACATCACGGATGATGAGTTCTCAAAAAAGTTCGCACAAGTTCCGTGCGAACTGGTGCACAGCTGAGCATTCGGCGTATAGTCATGCTCACGTGTGCACCCTGGCACACGTGGCATTGGCATCTAATCCGAACCGTCCATGTGATGCGAAAACCCATGAAACCCCAAGGAAAAAAATTTCACACTGATCTAATAATATTCTGGTGGTCCATAGCAAAGAGAAATATGCAAATTGAGGAAGGAAACAGTTTTCATTTTTCATGTCCCACCATAGTTTTGGATCAAAGTAAAAATTGAAACCAGGGTGTTTCATGGGGTGGTGCTTCACGTGGACTGTTCAGATTTTCAAGCCACATCTCCTATGATGAGTTCTCAATAAAGTTCACATGTGCGAACTAGTGCGCAACTAAGCATTCGGCATATCAAGTCATGCCCACCTACACACCTACGCACGTTCGCATCTTTTCACACGTGTCATGGGCATCTCATACGAACCATCCATGTGTGCAAAATCCCATGAAATCCAAAGGGAGAAATTTTCACCCCGATCTAAAATTCTGGTTGCCAAAGCAAAGAGAAATGCAAATCAAGGGAAGAAACCGTTATCATTTTTAATTGCCCACCAAAGTTTTGGATCAGAGTATAAATTGGGCCCAGAGGGTTTCATGGGGTGCTACTTCACATGGACAGTTCCGATTTTCGAGTCACATCACATATGATTAGTTCTCAAAAAAGTTCGCACAAGTTCCGTGCGAACTAGTGTGCAGCTGAGCATTTGGCATATAGAATAATGCTCACCTGCGCACCAACGCACGTGCGCACCTTTGCACACGTGTCATGGGTGTCTAATCCGAACCATCCATGTGATGAGGAAACCCATGAAATCCCAAGGAAAAAATTTTCACCCTAATCTAGTATTCTAGTGGGTCATAGCAAAGAGAAATGCAAATGGAGGAAACTATTTTCATTTTTCATTGCCCACCAAACTTTTGGCTCAAAAGTAAAAATTGGGCCCATGTCATGAGGTGTTGCTTCACGTGGACTATTCAGATTTTGGAGACAAATAACGTATGATGAGTTCTCCAAAAAGTTCGCATGAATTCCGGGCGAATTGGTTCGCCATTGAGTATTCACCATATAGAGTCATGCTCACCTACGCACGTGCGCACCTTTGCACACGTGTCATGGGCATCTAATCCGAACCATCCATGAGATGCGGTATCCCATGAAACCCCAAGGGCAAAATTTTCACCCGGATCTTAAATTCTAGTAGGCCATAACAAAGAAATGCAAATTAAGGGAGGAAGTTGTTTTCATTTTTCAAAGCCCACAAAAGTGTTAGATCAAAATAAAAATTGGGCCTAGGGTGTTTCCTGAAGTGGTGCTTCATGTGGACCGTTCAGATTTTTGAGTCACATCAAATATGATGAGATCTCAAAAATGTTCAAATGTGCGAACTGGTGCGCAGCTAAGCATTCAACATCTAGAGTCATGCTCACCTGCGCACCTACGTACGTGCACGCACCTTTTCACATGTGGCATGGGCATCTCATCTAAACCATCAATGTGATGCAGAATCCCATGAAACAACAAGGGAAAAATTTACACCTTGATCTAAAATTTTGGTGAGCCGTAGCAAAGAGAAATGCAAATCAATGTAGGAAACTGTTTCCACTTATCATTCCTCACCAAAGTTTTGGATCAAAGTATAAATTGTGCCCAGGGAGTTTCATGGGGTGCTGGTTCACGTAGACCGTTCAGATTTTGGAGTCACCTTGATATAAAATTTTGGTGGGCCATAGGAAAGAGAAATGCAAATCATGAGAGGAAACTGTTTTCATTTTCCATGGCCCATCAAAGTTTTGGATCAAAGTATAAATTGGGCCCAAGGGGTTTCATGGGGTGCTGCTTCACGTGAACCGCTCAGATTTTGGAGTCACCTTGATATAAATTTTTGGTGGGCCACAGGAAAGAGAAATACAAATCATGAGAGGAAACTGTTTTCATTTTTCATGGCCCACCAAAGTTTTGGATCGAAGTAAAAATTAGGCTTAGGAGTTTCATGCGGTGCTGCTTAATGTGGACAGTTTAGATTTTCAAGTCACATCATGTATGATGAGTACTCAAAAAAGTTCACACAAGTTCCGTGCGAACTGCTGTGCAACTGAGCATTCTGCATATAGAGTCATGCTCATCTACACACGTGTCATGGGCATGTAATCCGAACGGTCCATGTGATGCGGAAACCCATGAAACCCCAAGGGAAAGATTTTCACTCTGATTAAAAATTCTGGTGGGCCATAGAAAAGAGAAATGCAAATTAGGGGAGGAAATTGATTTCATTTTTAATGGCCCACCAACGATTTGGATCAAAGTAAAAATTAGGCCCAGGGGTTTCATGAGGTGCTACTTCACGTGCACCGTTCAGATTTTGGAGTCACATTACATATGATAAGATCTCAAAAAGGTTCGCACAAGTTTCATGCGAATTGGTTCGTAGCTGAGTATTGGGCATTTATAGTCATGCTCGCCTACGCACGTGCGTACTTTTGCACATGTGTCATGGGTGTTAAATTCGAACGGTTCATGTGATGCGAAAACCCATAAAACCCGAAGTGAAAAATTTTCACCTTGATCTAAATTTTTGGTGGGCCATAGCAAAGAGAAATGCAAATGAAGGAAGAGAATTGTTTTCATTTTTCATGGCCCACCAAAGTTTTGGATCAATACAAAAATTAGGCCCAGGGTGTTTCATACAGTGCTGCTTCACGTGGACCGTTTAGCCATTGGCCCAATTTTTACTTTGATCCAAATTCTTAGTTGCGCAGCACCTCATGAAACCCCCACGTACGAGTTTTGGATCAAAGTACAAATCAGTTCCAGGATGTTTCATGAGGTGTTGCTTTACGTGAACTGTTTTGATTTTAGAGTCCCATCATGTAGGAATTCTTAAAAAAGTTCACACAAGTTTCTTACCAACTGATGCGCAGTAGAGCATTCGGCATATATAGTCATGCTCACATATGCACATGCTCACCTTTGTACAGCGTCTAATCTGAAATGTCCATGTGATGCGGAAACCCAAGAAACCCTAAGGTAAAAATTTTCACCCTGATCTAAAATTCTAGTGGGCCATAGCGAAGGAACGAAAGTGTTTACATTTTTCATGGCCCACCAAAGTTTTGTACCAAAATAAAAATTAGGCCTAAGGGGTTTCATGAGGTGCTGCTTCACGTGGACCGTTTAGATTTTAGAGTCACATCACGTATGATACGTTCTCAAAAAAGTTCGCACATGCAAACTGCTGCGCAGCTGAGCATTCGACATTTAGAGTCATGCTCACCTGCACACCTACAGAACTCGTGCAAACAATTTTACAAACTCATCATACGTGATGTAACTCCAAAATCTGAACAGTCCACGTGAAGCAACACCTTATGAAACCCCATTGGCCCAATTTTTACTTTAATCCAAATTCTCAGCTGCGCAGCACCTCATGAAACCCCCAGGGCCTAAACAGATCGAACAGAACTCGTGCGAACATTTTTGAGAACTTATCATACGTGATGTAACCTCAAAATCTAAACGCTCCACATGAAGCAGCACCTCATGAAACCCCCTAGTCCCAATTTTTTATTTTGATCCAAAACTTTGGGGGGCTATGAAAAACAAAAACAGTTTCCTCCCTTATATTACATTTCTCTTTGCTATGGCCCACAGAATTTTAGATTAGGGTGAAAATCTTTCCCTTAGGGTTTCATAGGCTTCTGCATCACATGGACCATAAGGATTAGACACCCACGACATGTGTGCAAAGGTGCGTGCTCAACTGAGCACTAGTTCGTACGGAACTCGTGCAAACTTTTTTGAGAACTCCTCATACGTAATGTGACTCCAGATTCAGAACGGTCCTCATGAATCAGCATCTCTTGAAACTCCCTAGGCCCAATTTTTTACTTTAATCCAAAACTTTGGTGAGCCATGAAAAATGAAAACACTTTTCCTCCCATGATTAGCATTTCTCTTTGCTATTGCCCACCAGACTTTTAGATTAGGGTGGAAATTTTTACCTTGGGGTTTAATGGGATTCCGCATCACATGGAATGTTCGAATTAGACCCCCATGACACGTGTGCAAAGGTGTGCAGGTGCGTAGGTGAGTCGGTGAGCATGATTCTATATGTCGAATGCTCGGCTACACACCAGTTTGCACGCGCGAAATTTTTGTAGAACTCATCATACCTAATGTGACTCCAAAATCTAAACGGTCCATGTGAAGCAGCACCTCATGAAACCCCCTAGGCCCAATTTTTACTTTGGTCCAAAACTCTAGTGGTCCATGAAAAATGTAAACAATTTCATCCCTTGATTTGCATTTCTCTTTGTTATGGCCCACTAGAAATTTAAATAAGGCTGAAAAGTTTTCCCTTGTTGTTTCGTGGGATTCCTCATCACATGGATCGTTCGGATTAGACGCCCATGACACGTGCAAAGGTGCATATGTGCGCAAGTGAGGATGACTATATATGTCGGATGCTCAGCTTCACACCATTTCGAACGGAACTCAAGCAAACTTTTTTGAAAACTCATCATACGTTGGGTCCACTTTTTTACTTTGATTAAAAACTATGGTGGGCCAAGAACAAAGAAAATTGTTTCCTCCCTTGATTTGCATATCTCTTTGCTATGGTACACACAAATTTTAGATCGAGGTGGAAAATTTTACCTTGGGGTTTCATGGGATTCTACATCACATGGAAGGTTTAGTTTAGACGCCCATGACACGTGTGCAAAGGTGCGCGCATGCGTAGGTGCGCAAGTGAGCATGACTCTGTATGCCGAATGCTCAACTGCGTACTAGTTTGCACGGAACTCGTGTAAACATTTTTGAGAACTCATTATACGTGATATGACTCTGCAATCAGAACAGTCCACGTGAAGCAACACCTCATGAAACCCCATGCCCAATTTTTACTTAGATCCAAAACATTGGTGGGCCATGAAAAATGAAAACAGTTTCCTCTCTTGATTTGCATTTCACTTTGCTATGGCCCACCAGAATTTTATATTAAGGTGAAAATTTTTCCCATGGGTTTTCATAGGATTCCGCATTACATGGACCATTCGAATTAGACGCCCATGACGCATGTGTAAAGGTACGCACGTGCGTAGGTGACATGACTCTTTATGCCGAATGCTCAGATGTGCACCAGTTCGCACAAACTCAGGCGAACTTTTTTTAGAAAACATCATACGTGATGTGACTCCAGAATCTGAACAGTCCATATGAAGCATCACCTCATGAAACCCCTTGGGCCCAATTTTTACTTTGATCCGAAACTTTCGTGGGCCATGAAAAATGAAAATAATTTCCTCACTTGATTTACATTTCTCTTTGCTATGGACCAACAAAATTTTAGATTAGGGTGAAAATTTTTCCATTAGGGTTTTATATGATTCCGCATCACATGGACCAGAAGGATTAGACGCCTACGACACGTGTGCAAAGGTGTGTAGGTGAGCATGACTCTATATGCCAAATGCTCAGCTACGCAACAGTTTCCATGGATCTCATGCGAACGTTTTTGAGAACTCATCATACATGATGTGATTCCAAAATCTGAACGGTCCATGTGAAGCAGCACCTCATGAAACCAGCTGGGCCCAATTTTTACTTTCATCCAAAACTTTCGCGGGCCATGAAAAATGAAAACAGTTTCCTCTCTTGATTTGCATTTCTCTTTGCTATGGCCCACCAGAAGTTTAGATCATGGTGAGAAGTTTTCCCTTGGGGATTCATGGGATTCCACATCACATGGACCGTTCGGATTAGACGCCCATGACACGTGTGCAAAGGTGCGCTCGTGCATAGGTGAGCATGACTCACAATATACCAAATGCTCAGCTACGCACTAGTTCGCACGAAACTCATGCAATCTTTACTGAGAAAACATCATACGTGATGTGACATTAGAATTCTAACAGTCCTCGTGAAGTAGCGACTCATAAAACCCCCTAGGCCCATTTTTTACTTTGATTCAAAACTTTGGTGGGCTATGAAAAATGAAAACAGTTTCCTCCCATGATTTGCATCTCTTTGCTAGGGCCCACCAGAATTTTAGATCAGGGTGAAATTTTTTCTCGTGGGGATTCATGGGATTCCACATCACATGGTCTGTTTGGATTAGACGCCCATGACATGTATGCAAAGGTGCGCTCATGCGTAGGTGAGCATGACTCAATATGCTGAATGCTCAGTTGGAACTCATGCGAACTTTTTTGAGAAAACATCATACATGATATGACTCCAGAATCTAAATGACCCTCGTGAAGCAGCGACTCATAAAACCCCTTGGGCCCAATTTTTACTTTGATTCAAAACTTTAGTGGGCCATGAAAAATGAAAACAGTTTACTCCCCTGATTTGCATTCTCTTTGCTATGGCCCACTAGAATTTTAAATCAGGGTGAAATGTTTTCCTTTGGGGTTTTATGGGATTCCACATCGCATGGACCGTTCAGATTAGATGCCAATGACATGTGTACAAATGTGTGCAAATGCGTACGTGCGCAGGCGAGCATGACTCTATATGTCGAATGCTCAGCTACGCACCAGTTCTCACGGAACTCGTGTGAACTTTTTTGAGACATCGTCATCACACGTGATCTGACTCTAAAATCTAAACGGTCAATGTTAAGCACCACCTCATGAAACCCCTTGGGCCCAATTTTTACTTTGATCCAAAACACTAGTAAGCAATGCAAAATGAAAACAGTTTCCTCCCTTGATTTGCATTTCTCTTTGCTATGGCCCAACAAAATTTTAGATCATAGTGACAATTCTACCCTTGGGGATTAATGGGACCGTTCGGATTAAACACCCATGACACGTGTGCAAGTGAGCATGACTCTATGTGCCGAATGCTCAGCTGCGCACCAGCTCGCACGGAACTCATGTGAACATTTTTTAAAACTTATCATACGTGATATGACTCCACAATCTGAACGGTCTACGTGAAGCAACACCTCATGAAACCTCCAGGGCCCAATATTTACTTTGATCCAAAACATTGGTGGGCCATGAAAAATGAAAATAGTTTCCTCCCGTGATTTGTATTTCTCTTTGCTATGGCCCACCAAAATTTTATATCAGGGTGAAAAGTTTTCCCATGGATTTTCATGGAATTTCGCATCACAAGAACCATTCGGATTAGATGCTCATGACATGTGTGCAAAGGTGCATGCATGTGCGTAGGTCCGCAGGTGAGCATGACTATATATGCCGAATTCTCAGTTGCGCATCAGTTCAAATAGAACTTGTGCGAACTTTTTTAAAAACTCATCATACGTGATGTAACCTCAAAATCTAAACGGTACACGTGAAGCAGCGCCTCATGAAACCCCCTGGGCCCAATTTTCTACTTTGATCCATTACTTTGGTGGGCCATGAAAAATAAAAACAGTTTCCTCCTTTGTTTTGCATTTCTCTTTGTTATGGCCCACCTGAATTTTAGATCAGGGTAAAAATCTTTCCCTTGTGGTTTCATAGGATTCCACATCACATGGACTGTAAGGATTAGATGCCCACGACACATGAACAAAGGTGCGCAGGTGAGCATGACTCTATATGTCGAATGCTCAGCTACGCACCAGTTTGCACGGAACTTGTGTGAACTTTTTTGAAAACTCATCATACGTGATTTGACTCCAAAATCTGAACGGTCCACGTGAAGCAGCACTTGAGCCCAATTTTTACTTTGAACCAAAACTTTGGGTGGGCCATGAAAAATAAAAATAGTTCTCTCTTGATTTGCATTTTTCTTTGACATGGCTCACCAAAATTTTAGAAAAGGTTGAAATTTTTTCCCATGGGGATTGATGGGATTCCGCATCACGTAGACCGTTCGGATTAGACGCCCATGACACGTGTGCAAAGGTGAGCTCGTGCGTGCATTGGTGTGCATGACTCAATATGCCGAATGCCCAGCTGCGCACTAGTTCGCATGGAACTCGTGCGAACTTTTTTGACAAAACATCATACATGATGTGACTCCAGAATCTGAACAGTCCTCGTGAAGTAGTGACTCATGAAACCCCGTGGGGCTAGTTTTTTACTTTGATCGAAAACTTTGGTGGGCCATGAAAAATGAAAATAGTTTCCTACCTAATTTGCATTTCTCTTTGCTGTGGCCCACCAGAATTTTACATCAGGGTGAAAAAATTTTCCATGGGGTTTCATGGGATTCTGCATCACATGGACCGTTCGAATTAGACGCCCATGACACGTGTCCAAAGGTGTAAGTGCATTAGTGCGCAGGTGACCATGACTCTATATGCCGAATGCTCAGTTGCGCACCAGTTCACACGGAACTCGTGCGAACTTTTTTGAGAACTCGTCATCATACATGATGTGACTCCAAAATCTGAATGGTCCACGTGAAGCAGCACCTCATGAAACCCATTGAGCCCAATTTTTTTACTTTGATCCAAAACTTTGGTAAGCAATCCAAAATGAAAAAAGTTTCATCCCTAGACTTACATCTCTTTTTGCTATGGCCCGCTAGAATTTTAGATCAGGGTGACAATTCTACCCTTGGGGATTAATGGGATTCCGCATCCCATGGACCGTTCAGATTAGATGCCCATAACATGTGTGCAAAGGTGCATACTTGGGCAGGTGAGCATGACTCTATATGCCGAATGCTCAGCTGCGCATTGGTTCACACGGAACTTGTGCGAACGTTTTTGAGAAAACATCATACGTGTTGTGACTCCAGAATCTGAACGGTCCTCGTGAAGTCCCCTTGGGCCCATTTTTACTTTGATCCAAAACTTTGGTGGGCCATGAAAAATGAAAATAGTTTCCTCCCTTGATTTTCATTTCTCTTTGCAATGGCCCACCAGAATTTTACATCATGGTGAAAAATTTTCCCTTGGGGTTTCATGGGATTCCGCATCACATGGACCGTTTCAATTAGACGCCATGAAACGTGTACAAAGGTGCCCAAGTGTGTAGGTGAGCATGACTCTATATGCCGAATGCTCAGCTGCACACTAGTTCACTTGGAACTTGTGCGTAGTTTTTCAAGAACTCGTCATACGTGATGTGACTAAAAAATCTGAATGGTACACGTGAAAGAGTAGCTCATGAAACCCACTGGGCCATATTTTTACTTTGATTCAAAACTTTGGTGGGTCATGAAAAATGAAAACAATTTCCTCCCTTGATTTGCATTTCTCTTTGCTATGGCCCACCAGAATTTTAGATCAGCATGAAAAATTTTCAATTGGGGTTTCATGGGATTCCACATCACATGGACCATAAGGATTATACGCCCATGACACATGTGCAAAGAGGCACAGGTGAGCATGACTCTGAATGCTGAATGCTCAGCTGTGCACCAGTTCGCACGAAACTCATGCAAACTTTTTTGAGAACTCATCATACGCGGTGTGACTTCAAAATCTGTATGGTCCACGTGAAGCACCACCTCATGAAACCCCCAAAGCCCAATTTTTACTTTGATCCAAAACTTTGGTGGGCCATGGAAAATGAAAATAATTTCCTCCCTTAATTTACATTTCTCTTTGCTATGGCCCACTAGAATTTTAGATCAGGTTGAAATTTTTTCCCTTGGGGTTTCATGGGATTCCACATCGCATGGACCGTTCGGATTAGACGCCCATGACACGTGTGCAAAAGGTGCGCACGTACATAGGTACACAGGGGAGCATGACTCTATATGCCTAATGCTCAACTATGTAGTAGTTCGCATGTGTGAACTTTATTGAGAACTTATCATACGTGATGTGACTGCAAAATCTGAACGGTCCACATACACATGAAGCAACACGTCCTGAAACCCCCGGGCCCAATTTTTACTTTGATCCAAAACTTTGGTGGGCCATGCAAAATGAAAATAGTTTCTTCCCTTGATTTGCACTTCTCTTTGCTATGGCCCAACAGAATTTTAGATCAGGGTGACAATTCTACCCTTAAGGATTAATGGGATTCCGCATCACATGGACCGTTCGGATTAGACGCCCATGGCACATGTGCAAAGGTGTGCACGTGTGTACTATATATATATATATATATATATATATATATATATATATATATATATATATATATATATATGATGGTACTATGAGGACAACCTCATGAGAACTTCCCATGTGGTTGTGCTGTGTGGGCCCCACCATGATGTGTCGAACATCTACCCCATCAGTCAGATGTACCACTCGAAGGTGGGCCATGGGTTTAAAAATCAAGTCAATCCATGACTTGGGCGGACCACACCACATACAGTAGTTGACACGAGTTACCCTCCCGTTAAAAAAATCATAATCATTTATTGGGCTCACCTAGATGTGGTTCACAAATCTAGCCCATCTATTGTATGCGTCCCACTTGGATGAGGGGTCAGACAAAGTGTCAACCGCATTGAAAACTTAGGTGGGCCCCACAAAGTGCTTTTATATGTTTTAAGCATGTCTTCACATGGTTTTAGATGGTATGGCCCACCTAAGTTCCTTTATACGGCTGATTTTTTTTTTATATATCCCATAACCTAAAGCGGACCCATGAAATGCATGGAATTGAGATAGGTTGGGTTGGGTCAGGTTGGGTCTAGGGGCACCTCGTACCTGACCCATTTGAGAATTTAGTAAGAATCTAGTTAGAGTTTTAGACTTAAGACCCAACCTATTAAAATTCGGGACCGCTTTAGATCATGCTGAAATCAAAATCAACCAAACCAATAATTTAATGGGTCGATATTTGCCCCCGATCCAAATCTAACCCATTTATCACACGGTTCACATTAAGGTCAGTAGGAATGTCAATGGGTACCCGAAGCCATAGGTACCATATGAACTCGACCCATGTACCCGGCCCAATTTTAATGAGTTTAGGTTCAATACGTTAGACTCAAGAAATCATGTTGAGTTCAAGTCTAGATATTTTGTTTTGAGTTGAGTAAACTCGAGTCATTTAGCTCAACCCATTAATCACCTAACCTATGCAAGAAGGTAAGGTTCAACAAAAGCTTGACCCATTTACTTAAACGGACATATTTCTAGCTTGAACCTGACCCACTATCCAATTAGTTTAGTCGAAACTCACCTCAAAAGTAGGTTGAGTTAGCTAAACTGTAGACTAACCCAACTTACGCTAAAGGCCACCCATTTTAAATTAGGGCTACGCCCATGAGTGGGTCTATATTAGGCTCAAGTCCAACCCATTCAGGTCAGGTCTCGAAGCCACAGGCCAATTTGGCCCGTTTGTTGCCTAACGCAAAGTAAAATTCTTGTAAGGTAAATGGGTAGCAGGAAAAGTTCAAAAGTGAGATGTTCTCTTACCATGACCATTGAGTGATGAAAAGACCTATTAAGAAGAATGTCACATGTTGATTTAATGCAACTGCTTGGACCTGTAATAAGATCAAGAGAACTACAAACATGTAAAATCAATTATTAAAATGGATGTTCCTATGTTTTGTAACTTCCCTCTTGGCTGCTTTGATGGCTTTGGCCTCCATCCCCATAGGAACCTTGAATTAAAATATGTCGAAAGATTCAGACAAGCCAGAAAGATTAAGTTTGCGGAGAAACATTGACATAGATACCCTTGGTTGATACCAAAAGAACATATTTGTTAGAAGTAAACAAAATATAAAACCAACACATGCAATAAAGGTAACAAATGTTGTGCAGAAACTTCTCACCAGTGGGTGCAGATGTCACTTGTCATGGGTTCTCTGCATCAGATTGGTTCTTCTTCCCTTGCATCTAATGTCTTGGCCATAGCCACTGGAAAATTGAAAAGTGAACTAGCTCAAATGCAAGTACAAGCACACTGTTATCGCCATTAAGGTCTGTCCAAAACAGAACAGCAAATGGCCAAAAGATGAATTCATTCTCTTCCAACAGGATACATCAACGGTAACCAGAATGGAACGGACAACCAAGATTGAAGTGATATTAACAATGTAAAACCCAAACATTAAACTCTTAATGAACTAATGTAATCTGTATCAAACTCATTTTAAGGGAGAGACAGACCTTGGTTAACAAATGGACAATTGTTCACATTTTTCTCTATCATCTTTGTTTCTTCATTGACAATACAGTAGTAGAAATCATTGCACTGATAACAGTGGTGAAACTTAACATAAGATACACATCAAAGTTAAGTATTACAAGGAGGTCAAGCAGAAATTCTATGCAAACTAAAATAATGGCAAAATTTCCACATGCACAAAATTGTGGCCAGGTGAGAAGAAAATTTACAGCACATGCAATAATTCATAAATTTGAGATCACCAGTTGGGAAAAGAAGTCAAAGATACCTTACAACACACTCTAAACCAACCAATTTTAAATGAAATTTTAGGTAATGAAATCATTCACCACATAAAAATTTCCACATGCACAAAATTGTGGCCAGGTGAGAAGAAAATTTACAGCACATGCAATAATTCATAAATTTGAGATCACCAGTTGGGAAAAGAAGTCAAAGATACCTTACAACACACTCTAAACCAACCAATTTTAAATGAAATTTTAGGTAATGAAATCATTCACCACATAAAAATGGTGATCTTGTAAGGCATCAATCATTTCCTCATTCTAAATAACCTAGATCCATATTACTCAATTTATTTTGATCACTACAACTAGCAACCATATACCATTAAAACAAATGACTTTATTTGTGTCCAACTAATGCCAATATCAACCCTCATGGATACCCAAGCAACACTAGCTATCAATTTATGTTGAACAAGCCATAACAGTACAGATGCATAAAGATTCAAATGTAAGAAAATAGATCAATTCCGCATTGATAAGTTGTAGTCTGAGCACTTTATAGATTGATTTGAAATCAATTATAACAATCACATTGGATGTGCATGTCCTCCTCATTTGCCTCCTTTTGTGCGCAGAAGTGTGTCAATGAATAATATGAGTGCAATTCATGACTCTTGCATCCAACCAGCCCCATGGGAGAGAATCAAGTGAGCATTTCAAAATCCAAAAATTCAAAAGCCCCTTTTGGAATGTGAAAGGTGTGCCAAGTAGCAATGGGCACACAAGCGTCCCCCTTACATGCCTTATGCAAAAGAGTCACCAATCTATCAAGGAATCACCTTTAAATCTAGAGGTGAATCCTTGGGTCCTGTTTGGTTGCAACTTAAAATTTAGAGGTGAATCCTACATTCTTATTACGAGGCCAGCTTCCAATCATTTTCCTATATGCCTCACTTTATCAGGCGTATCTTCGGGTCCTTCCCCTTTCTGGAAGGAGGAATATGAGATTGAGAGTTGGACAAGGTTTAGATGTATGAAAAAATTGAAGAAGTCGATTTTTGCATGAGGTGATCTCTATGTGTGTCCTACCTTTTGTTGCTTTGCAAGGCTTGGATGTCAGGCATATATGACACTTGGGCATGTATGTCACATGGCTCATATTTTTCATAGTTGTATTCTCTGTAACTATACTTATGATGATTGCTTGACACAGGGGATCAAGTGGCGGCCAAATGGAATTATGAAAATCATTGACAGGAAAAAGAACATTTTAAAGCTTTCATAAGGATAATATGTTCCTGTTGAAAATATGGAGAACATCTTTGGTGAAGGTTCTGACATTGACTTGGTATTTCTCCCACTGTAAGGTCGTCTTCGTTTGCATATGTTTTGGGTCTGCAATAGCTGATCAATTTCTCCCAGTTAGGGATTCCACAAACACATTGGATGAACTTAGCTGAAGGTTCCAATAAACCCTCAAGTGCTCACATTTAATTTCAGATTCCTACATCAGTAGTCAGATAGGCAGTTACAGGGTAGTCAACATCAAATACCAATTAACGAAAAAATTACCAGAACAATCTAATATTTAAACAAGATACGCATGTGTGAGCAGGACCCAAATGCAAGAAGAGCATAACCAATCACAATGGATAGAGCAAGTAATTAGGTTTCCATACCTCGAAACCTAGAACTGTCAACTTTTCTTCTGCTACTGCCAGTACACAGCTCCAATAAGTAATGTAAGTCTGTTTCCCACCCTCCAATGTGAATGAGACATCCAGTAATCTCCTCCATCTCAGACGTCTTAGTGCAGCTGCAGCATGCACTTGTAGGTGGATATAAGACTTAAATTTAGCGCCATCTTCTAACACAGACAGCTTTTTCCGAAATTTATTGTTATTTGTTTCTTTTGAGCCATCCCCAATTTCAACACATTTCAGAGGAATACGATAGCCAGTTTCACTGCAGCGATACTTCTCATCGTTCTACCAAATCAAAAAAAAAAAAAAAAAAAAAAAAAGGTACAACTGAGCAAAAGAAAAATTGAGAATCCTATTAATAGAACAAATGAAACATGGTATGACTCAAGAAGTCCCAACACAATGATATGATGCAAGCAAGCATGAATCCCAATGCAACTGCATCAGTGTATTTGTTACACTGTTTTAGTCTAATAATTTTGAATCCTTTATATTCTAAAGCATCATTCGATAAATCTAGCTTTGTTTTTATGCCCTCTGCCCCTCTCCCTCGTCTTGTCAATCATTACAAGCACAATCTAATATTTAAACAAGATACGCATGTGTGATCAGGACCCAAATGCAAGAAGAGCATAACCAATCACAATGGATAGAGAAAGTAATTAGGTTTCCATACCTCGAAACCTATAACTGTCAACTTTTCTTCTGCTACTGCCAGTACACAGCTCCAATAAGTAATGTAAGTCTGTTTCCCACCCTCCAATGTGAATGAGACATCCAGTAATCTCCTCCATCTCAGACGTCTTAGTGCAGCTGCAGCATGCACTTGTAGGTGGATATAAGACTTAAATTTAGCGCCATCTTCTAACACAGACCGCTTTTTTCCGAAATTTATTGTTATTTGTTTCCTTTGAGCCATCCCCAATTTCAACACATTTCAGAGGAATACGATAGCCAGTTTCACTGCAGCGATACTTCTCATCGTTCTACCAAATCAAAAAAAAAAAAAAAAGGTACAACTGAGCAAAAGAAAAATTGAGAATCCTATTAATAGAACAAATGAAACATGGTATGACTCAAGAAGTCCCAACACAATGATATGATGCAAGCAAGCATGAATCCCAATGCAACTGCATCAGTGTATTTGTTACACTGTTTTAGTCTAATAATTTTGAATCCTTTATATTCTAAAGCATCATTCGATAAATCTAGCTTTGTTTTTATGCCCTCTGCCCCTCTCCCTCGTCTTGTCAATCATAACTATGTCATTTGCAAACAACATGCACCTTGAGATCTCTTCCAGCAAATGTCTAGTTAACTTGTCCATAACTAACTTGGTGCAAGCCTACACTAATTGGGAACTCACTTGTCTCTCTACTAGTGGTCCTGATGAAGGCTTAGTTGTTTACACTAATATTGGATGATGGGTTCCTTGCATTGTTTTTATTTTATTTTTATCTATTTATTTTCATGCTTCAAAGCAGATGAACTAATTTGCTGCATGGTATTATATCTTGAAGCAAGTTTTTTAAGTCATTCAATTGGAAATACATGGTCAGGGGTATGGTTCTTGACAAGAAGAGAGGCAACATCTTAAAGCATAGGCTCGCTCATCTCTATCATGTCATCTTTGTCTCTCAAACTCTTATTATAGCTAATTTTCTTACTAGAGCAGTTAAAACTAGTTTGAAATCCTTTCTTATTATTTACTTTAATGGCCATTGGAAAAAAAATTTGGAAGTGGCTGAACCTAAAATACACAACATGTTCTTAAAGTTGTGAGTGTTACTATCTTGTAGCCCTTAAACAGGGCTATGAGACGTGGGTTTTCTGCTACTCATGTTCCCTGTCCAAGCAAATCACTATGTTTTTCTGGAGCTAGAAAAAAGCTTTTCTTCCATGGTGGACACTTTGATAAATTGAAGTGGTAGAGTGCAACAATGTTGTTTGTGAACCATTGACTGTGTAAGAAAATGATTAAAAGTCGGACTGTAGGTTACTCTAGAAAAATATGTTTTCCAAGCTTCTTTGGTTCAACTTTCATTTGAACATGTAGAACCATTTTAATTATAAATAGAATAAATTGACCTTTGGGAAGTGAAAACCTAAAAATGATAGCTTCTAGATGCATATTCATGTACAAGGGTTTTGTGAAACAGCAGGTCTGTCCCTCATTTCTTCAAGGCCGACATAAAGAGCTAATGGAACTGTAAGAGGAGGAGAGAACTTTTGAGAGAAATAGAGAGGGAAGGAGGTCTCCCTATCTTATATAGGCTATAGCCAGGCCTCTCTTCCCTTCGCCTGTGACGGTTAGCATTCTTTATACTACTAATAGAAAAAGATCAGTTGTTACAGCAGTTTTCTTCTCTTGTTCCTTTCTATTCTTCTCCAATTTTCCCTTCTTTCTGCTGCTTCTCTTTCCCGTTTTGGTGGACTCCAATGCTTTTACTCCAAGGCAGGTTTTTTTTAATTTTGCTTTTCTATGGTGTAATTGCATGATTTTGCTTTTAACATTTTCGTTTATCTTTCTGACTTATATTTTTGTTTCTATTCCAATACATGGATTCAAAAGGCCGCGAGTCAATGAATGATTTCTTTCTTATTGTTTGCAATGGATTCGACTTCTTGTTATTTCCCATCCTTTAGGCCGTCAATCTATTTCCTGGTGAAATAGATTATTGGGAAGGCTATTCTCAGTATTCCAGTTTTGTTTTTTTTCGTTTTTAGATGTTGGGAATGAGTTGTCAGGACTCAGGAGAGGAGTGGAAAGGCCTTTTTATTTTCAAAATATAATTTTTGGATGGGAATCTATTTCCCATCATCTTGCAACCATCTTAAAGATGGAATCATCAGTTTTTGGGAATTCATTTTCCACACTTCCCCAATACCTCAACGCTTCATTTTCCACACTTCCCCAATACCTCAACGCAATCACCAATGAATTACATTTCCTCGGGATTGGATTCTCATAAATTTCTATATATATGGTTTGAAATGGTAGGAAAGGCCTTTTTATTTTATTTTATTGGAGAATTGGGTTTTAGGTGTTATTGTAGCAAATTTGGAAGGATTGAAGTACTAGAAAATCTTGTCAGTATAGAGATAAGAGGTTTTGAAGCTTTTTCTTCTTCTTCCTTCTTTTTTTTTTTTTTGTCTTAGAGGTAAGTTGCATAAAATGATACATGTAGAAATATCACATTTATTGAGTTTAGGTAAAACTGATATTGAATGTGGGTACAATGGAGCTTACTGGAAGGGATGTTAGTGAGGCAAATACAAATAATTATTATTGGAGATGTTTCAAGGTGGATGAAAATTTGTATTTCGAATCCTAGTGATATAACCTGAGCTAGAGTTAGTGGATGAAAATTCAGATCTGCCCTAGTCTCCTATTCTACTAAGTTGCTTCTACTCCCATCTTAGCTATTGACCTAAATTAATCTTCACCATCTTTTATTGATGTTTGTTATCATTTTTTGGATGTGGATATTGTTGAAACTACAAAATGCAATCTGACTATCTTTGGCAAGGATCTCTTTTTAATAAAGATGTAGGGTGAATTGCAACAAATATCATGAAATTTCATGATACTTTTGTGCAAAGTATCATGATATTTGGTGCAACCAAACGTAGCCGTAACTACATACTGTTCCATGCATGCGAGATATTACAAAACCAGATGAAAATTTAGGCATGGGCCCAAACATCATGCTCATCAGTGATTCAGGTGAGCTATACAAGTAAACAGTTACGAGGGTGAGGGTTGCACTATATATTGTTTCCAATTGTGTGGTCCACCTAAAACATGAATGGGACTGATATTTGGACCAGGGGCCTAACATGGGATGAGCACTCGGTTGTTAAGGTGGATTTCACATGAACATCATCATGATGGAGCCAACACGCATGGCCGACCCCTGCTCCCTTGGCCAAGAAATACTAAGCGTTACAGTTGCATGATATCTTTCTTTCCTTAATTAAATACATCTAAGGGTATCAATGGGCCTAGCCCCAACCATCATTTTTCAACATAAACTTGAACCTAGCCTAGGCCCAGGAGAAGCCAAAGTCATCCAACCCAAGCTTGACCCTTTATTTTTGCCAGACCCTAAAAAATCAAGGAAGGGCGTTAGTCTCATAGCAGTTTATGTCTCCAGTCCAACTGGTTGGACCACGGTTTAAGGTCCTAGTGGACAACTTTCTACCTGTTAAGTGCTTGTGAAATCCCAATTCTCCTCATAGGTTGGCCCCACCATGAGGATCACCTACCACAAACATCATCCTATCCACTCATCAAGTGACCCTCACTATAGAAAACAATGTATAGCGAGTGATAATCATCTATAACGTGTATAGAAATGGCCAGAAAGATTACCACAAAAGAGTGTTTATTGTTTAGATCCCGTGCCAAGCTTTCAACATCAGTTGCAACCTTTCCATTTAGAACAAGCTTGCGAGGGTGTCCTCATTGTCCATCTGTAGTTCATAGATATAGGAAATAATTCAGGTTAAGGCATCCGCATGCACATTAAAAAAATACATGAAAGCAACACCACCTCGATTTGGAATTATTATAGCCCTCATATTGTTAAATGCGGTATGACTAATGTGGATCATATTTGGCTATTGACCTAAAATCTTTCTCGTGAACTATTCAGGAAGTACTTTCATACAAGAACTAATAACTCAAGCTCTTACCATGGGACAAGCCAAAGTCATACAACACGAGCCTGACCCCTCCTCCCTCCCTTGTTTTTTTTGCCAGACCCTAAGAAATCAAGGATGGGCGTAACATACACTGGTTTATTAAAAAAGAGAATGTATCCAATCCAACTATTGGACCACAGTTTAAGGTCTACCTAGTGGACAACTTCCTACCTATTAAGTGCTTGTGAAATCCAATTCCTCATAGGTTGGCCACACCATGAGGTGAGGATCACCTAGTACAAACATCATCCTATCCACGCATCAAGTGACCCTCACTATAGAAAACGATGTAGAGCTAGTGATGTTCATCTATAACTTGAATTGAAATGGCCAGAAAGTTTTTGGATGGGAATCTATTTCCCATCATCTTGCAACCATCTTAAAGATGGAATCATCAGTTTTTGGGAATTCATTTTCCACACTTCCCCAATACCTCAACGCTTCATTTTCCACACTTCCCCAATACCTCAACGCTTCATTTTCCACACTTCCCCAATACCTCAACGCAATCACCAATGAATTACATTTCCTCGGGATTGGATTCTCATAAATTTCTATATATATGGTTTGAAATGGTAGGAAAGGCCTTTTTATTTTATTTTATTGGAGAATTGGATTTTAGGTGTTATTGTAGCAAATTTGGAAGGATTGAAGTACTAGAAAATCTTGTCAGTATAGAGATAAGAGGTTTTGAAGCTTTTTCTTCTTCTTCCTTCTTTTTTTTTTTTTTGTCTTAGAGGTAAGTTGCATAAAATGATACATGTAGAAATATCACATTTATTGAGTTTAGGTAAAACTGATATTGAATGTGGGTACAATGGAGCTTACTGGAAGGGATGTTAGTGAGGCAAATACAAATAATTATTATTGGAGATGTTTCAAGGTGGATGAAAATTTGTATTTCGAATCCTAGTGATATAACCTGAGCTAGAGTTAGTGGATGAAAATTCAGATCTGCCCTAGTCTCCTATTCTACTAAGTTGCTTCTACTCCCATCTTAGCTATTGACCTAAATTAATCTTCACCATCTTTTATTGATGTTTGTTATCATTTTTTGGATGTGGATATTGTTGAAACTACAAAATGCAATCTGACTATCTTTGGCAAGGATCTCTTTTTAATAAAGATGTAGGGTGAATTGCAACAAATATCATGAAATTTCATGATACTTTTGTGCAAAGTATCATGATATTTGGTGCAACCAAACGTAGCCGTAACTACATACTGTTCCATGCATGCGAGATATTACAAAACCAGATGAAAATTTAGGCATGGGCCCAAACATCATGCTCATCAGTGATTCAGGTGAGCTATACAAGTAAACAGTTACGAGGGTGAGGGTTGCACTATATATTGTTTCCAATTGTGTGGTCCACCTAAAACATGAATGGGACTGATATTTGGACCAGGGGCCTAACATGGGATGAGCACTCGGTTGTTAAGGTGGATTTCACATGAACATCATCATGATGGAGCCAACACGCATGGCCGACCCCTGCTCCCTTGGCCAAGAAATACTAAGCGTTACAGTTGCATGATATCTTTCTTTCCTTAATTAAATACATCTAAGGGTATCAATGGGCCTAGCCCCAACCATCATTTTTCAACATAAACTTGAACCTAGCCTAGGCCCAGGAGAAGCCAAAGTCATCCAACCCAAGCTTGACCCTTTATTTTTGCCAGACCCTAAAAAATCAAGGAAGGGCGTTAGTCTCATAGCAGTTTATGTCTCCAGTCCAACTGGTTGGACCACGGTTTAAGGTCCTAGTGGACAACTTTCTACCTGTTAAGTGCTTGTGAAATCCCAATTCTCCTCATAGGTTGGCCCCACCATGAGGATCACCTACCACAAACATCATCCTATCCACTCATCAAGTGACCCTCACTATAGAAAACAATGTATAGCGAGTGATAATCATCTATAACGTGTATAGAAATGGCCAGAAAGATTACCACAAAAGAGTGTTTATTGTTTAGATCCCGTGCCAAGCTTTCAACATCAGTTGCAACCTTTCCATTTAGAACAAGCTTGCGAGGGTGTCCTCATTGTCCATCTGTAGTTCATAGATATAGGAAATAATTCAGGTTAAGGCATCCGCATGCACATTAAAAAAATACATGAAAGCAACACCACCTCGATTTGGAATTATTATAGCCCTCATATTGTTAAATGCGGTATGACTAATGTGGATCATATTTGGCTATTGACCTAAAATCTTTCTCGTGAACTATTCAGGAAGTACTTTCATACAAGAACTAATAACTCAAGCTCTTACCATGGGACAAGCCAAAGTCATACAACACGAGCCTGACCCCTCCTCCCTCCCTTGTTTTTTTTGCCAGACCCTAAGAAATCAAGGATGGGCGTAACATACACTGGTTTATTAAAAAAGAGAATGTATCCAATCCAACTATTGGACCACAGTTTAAGGTCTACCTAGTGGACAACTTCCTACCTATTAAGTGCTTGTGAAATCCAATTCCTCATAGGTTGGCCACACCATGAGGTGAGGATCACCTAGTACAAACATCATCCTATCCACGCATCAAGTGACCCTCACTATAGAAAACGATGTAGAGCTAGTGATGTTCATCTATAACTTGAATTGAAATGGCCAGAAAGATTACAACAAAAGAGTGTTCGGTGTGTAGATCGCGTGCCAAGCTTTCGACTTTAGATGCAACCTCCCCATTTAGAACAAGCTTGCGAGGGTGCCCTCATTGTCCATCTGCAGTTCATAAACATAGGAAATAATTCAGGTTAAGGCATCCACGTGCACATAAAAAAAATACATGAAAGCAACACCACCTAGATTTGGAATTATTATAGCCCTCAGAGGCTCATGTGGATAATATTCAACTATTGACCTAGAAATATTTCACATGAACAATTAGGGAAGTACTTTCATACAAGAACTAATAACTCAAGCTCTTACCATGACTATCAAGTAATCAAAAGACCAATTCTGACATACGTCGATCCTATGCAACTACTTAGACCTATAACAAGATCGAGAGAAATAGAAAGAGTCAAAATCAACTTTTGAATTCTATATTTATAATCAATTATGGGTCCGAGTCTTTAAGAACTAGACCCGGACCTAAAAGGACTCAGGAACTCATGAGATCCTACCTAATTAACCAGGTATGGAACTGTATGAACCAAACACATTTAATATTTAGAGAAAAAAAAAAAAACGTCTCCTAAGCCATATGGCATTGTCACTTGTATCTCAAGCAACTTGTTTAGGATGTTCTTGTCATACTTGTCTTGTTGTATGGTAGCATAACCTGAATTTTAAATGGGTCCAATTTATTGGGCCTTAATCTTGTTAAAATCAGGCTGTATTCGTGGGTAGGATCCATTGAGTACCCCTAGCTTTGGATACCCATTGACAACCCTACTAGCCCAAGCGCGACCCATTTGATAAATGGGTCAAATTTGGGTCAAGGGGCCAGTATTGATTCATTAAATTAATGGGTTGGCTGCTTTCAATTTTAACATGACTTAGACCAAACTTGATATTTTTTTATTTATGTCTAGGTCTAAAATAACAATTGTATTCTTAAATGGGTCGGGTACGCTGCACCCTTCGACCCAACCTAACCCAACCATTTGCACTCCCTATTCAACTATTCATTAAAGGCTCAAGAATGTTTAAACCTTTTTCAAAATAGCAAGAACAATAAAGCAAATTGATGCTTTGACTGTTAAAACCCTACACGCCCACATGGATTATTAATTGGTTAGGCCACATGTTCTGCATATTCCACCTTTTGCTTGCTAAGACTTTCACTTTACTTCTTTCATAATTTCAGAAATTGGTTTCAGTTTCACCACTCTTTAAGAAGGGCAACATCTACGGGTAGGCATATATAGGTGGCTACTATGTTTCGGTTACTATTTCGTCATGTTGTTTTCTGTAACATACATTTTGTATTTTTTTAGTTTTCTTAATGGGTTTATATAAGTGGCCACTATGTTTCGGTTACTTAATGGTCCCATCAACTTACCTATTTGATGGACTACTCACATATTCGACTAGTGTGCACATCCAATGCCTTATAGACATCATGCCTTATGCATGAGTGGGCTTCACATAAGTCTTAGAGAACTTTGTTGAAAGGGTTGTTAATGGGTTGAGTTCGTGTTTCCTAGTACCCCCGTACCTAGGCCTAGCTAACCCACATGGGTTCTTTCCGAGTTCAAGTCTAGCTTTGAATACCCAAAACCAAATCCAAACAAGTTTAGGTATCTCTTAGGGTACCTGTTCAAATATCCCAACAGTAAGACCCACATGGGTTTTGCAAACCTCGGGTCCCAATTTGAGGGAAATGATCAAATCATGTAACCATAACTACTTTCTCCAGTCTAGCTGATGTGTTTCATTTGCATATTGCTCTTTGCTCTTGCCTTGTGCTCATTCCAAACAACTTATCTTGCCTAAAGGATGTTTTGAAAAACATGTTGCTACTTTTTTACATACTTCATTTGGCTTTTGTGGACAGAACTA
Organism: Magnolia kwangsiensis; assembly: GCA_037074715.1. Classification (NCBI taxonomy): domain Eukaryota; kingdom Viridiplantae; phylum Streptophyta; class Magnoliopsida; order Magnoliales; family Magnoliaceae; genus Magnolia; species Magnolia kwangsiensis. The sequence continues at coordinate 42,960 of JAYEFE010000226.1, read as the reverse complement.
GAAACATTTTATTTGGGGTTAATTTTATGAACTATAGAGACAACACGCTTGGTAAATAACATCTAGATGGAATAGACTTTTTGCTTGCCAAGAAGAGGCATATTGCCCTCTATTGGTTGCGGGTTTCTTCGTACTCTCTAAAGTGATTCCTCATCTTTAATGAAGTCTAATTATTCATAGTAACAAATAAATAGAAACTATCGAACACAAGGATATGAATGACAAGTCTTCATAAGTGATGGTGAGAAATTGTTACAAACCTCAAAAGTAAACATTGTAAAACACAATTGACATAATGAGGCTACTAGCAAAGAGCACTGACTTTGAAGTTCAAATCCAAGCATTCAAAATGAAAAATAAAAAATAAAAAATAAAATCCATGAGTGCATTTACTTACAGTTGAAATCCCCTGGCCGATGACACCATGTTTGCAAGTTAGATCAAGAGGCCTTTTCAGCAATCGCAAATACTAGTGCAAAAACAAAAGAATGCATACAAAGAGATGGCATATAATGGTAAATACATAAAACCAAGCACTGTAAGGGTCAGAGACACCCATATGCACAACAGCACAATGTTTTATATTCATCCATCAAATCACACAACTTGCATGTATAACTAGTATTTCTTACTCGATTTCTTTCTATCACTATGAATAGTTATCGTATTCCATACATGTCGTGTAATATGCAAATTCACATGATTCTTACCACACAAAAGAACCAAACGTGTAGTCTCCCAAGACATTTAACAAAGGCTTAGAATGCAACATATGGTATTTAAGTTGAAACACCTTGACGCCATCTTCACTTGCGCCAACAAATGAATGTGAAAATACTTTTAACTAGCAAAACAAGCCCAATAAATGAAGGCATTCTACAAATCTGTTATTGGGATCATAATCATGCTCATACTCACACAAGCAAGAGACATAAGGGAGCATAGACAAGAGAAATGGGAGCAATTACTTAATAGCAATAGCAAAAGCGTCGTCACCCTAGGTAGAAAATTTCTATGAAAGGATCGCCCAAACAATCTATGTCAAAGATCAAACTTTTTCTATTAAAGGATCGCCCAAATCAATTTTTTTTTTTGGAGGGACGGGAAATTGAAGATTGGACCATATACAATAAAACTTTCTTCTAATGTTTAAAGATATTCTAGCTAGGTCAATCATTACGATAAAGGAAGCAAGTCATAGCACAGAGCCTAAAATGTTTATGCACGTCCAACACAAGTGATACAAGTTGTAGGATGTTAGTTGTTTTCACAAACATCAAAAGCATGAGAGTGCATGAAAAAATATATTTTAAACGGAAGAGAAAACGACCTTAATTCAAAAACTGAACAATTGCTTAACAAGAGCAGGATTGCTACCATGTGCACAAATAGTTTATGGAGCAAGGCGACACCATCAAAGTTAGATTGGTCGCCGTCTTGATTCGACCTTGAAATCGAAAATATTTCTTGATGAGATTTTAACACACCATTAGTGAGGAGTTCAGAAAAGTACCCTTACTATATATAAGCAATTACTAAGTGACACAAGTTCTAGGATGATTTTAGCACACCATTAGTGAGGAGCAATGACGAAACATCAAGATTTCGAGAGTCTTCAGTTGACAGGATAAATAAGTTTCTGTGACACACTTAAGGTCACTACCAATGAGCCCTAAGAACTTCTCAAAGAGAATACCTTTCAAAGGAGTTCAAAAAAGCACCCTTACTATTAAAACTAAATGTCCATCAAGTTAATTGGCCAAAAGAAAAAAGAAAAAACATCATTATGATGTGAAATAACCAACAAACCATTGGATTCCTTAGTTTCAAAAGTAATATATTTTCTAAGCTCTCTTCAAAGTTAAGCTCTTTGTAAAGTTCAGCATCTAAAAACTTCCCATTATGCTCACTTCATTTTATAAGCTCCTTCAAATCTTTTCTTTTATTTGTTTTGTACTCTTTCTTGTCGTTCTAATTTTTCTATAGCAACAATGACAAACACCACACTTGAAAATTTGGAATTTTCTTTTGTTTTATAACGACATAGTGTCCCTGCCCCCTTTAAGACGAGACTATTCCCTACGAATGCACAAAATCACCTACCAACCACGTGCATTGGGTAATCCATGGGAAGGGGAACTGAACCGAACTTGTGTTTTAGGGGAGCAAACCTACTTTTCCCTGCGAACGCACACAATCACCTGCCAACCACATGCATCAGGAAATCCACGGGAAGGGGAACCGCACCGAACTCGTGTTTTAAGGGAGCAAACCCACAACCAAAGTCGTACTCCCAAACTCGTGACAAGTAATCCATAGGGAGGGGAATCAAACTTGGAGTAAGTAATTTTTATACAAGGTAATATCGTCTACCCATATGAGGACTTCGATAATAGCAAGGTTTTAACTACTTTGATCTAAATTTGCTCATAGAATTCTGGAATTTAACATTTGATCCACTATTGATAGATATCACAATCCTCTTAGTCAAATTCTAAATTTTTTTCCGCTAGCCACTTTGACAATAGAAAGTATAGATTGGAATATAAGGATCAAAGGCTTTAATGTATTGATTTAATTTTAGCGTAGATCATCCTTTGGTATTCTTCTTATCAATTTATTTCTTAATCATTAAAATTTTCCTAGTGTTTGATTCTGGCGGAGAATCCTTTTGAAGATGATGTATAAAATTTGTCTATTTTAAATGATGTGCCAGTATTTTCAGCTAAAAAAACATTTTGTTATGAGTGACTTCCTAATCCAAGTAGTGTCCTTATCCAAGCCTAACTTCATCTTCGGGTAAGAGTCTGACTATTCTTATTTGTCTTAATCCTAATTAAAGATCAACAGTTATTACTTTGATTCCACGGCTAATCAACCCTTGTGTAAAGTGGAGTGAGATTTTGCCTAATAAAGATAGTCTAATAAAAAGTAAATCATGTGCACATTCATGGGACCTTACCCCATCGTCTAGGACAAACCAAAACCTGAAAATGATCACAGGGAAGGAGCGAAGTGATAAGAGGCAAGGTAGGGTTTCTAATTTGAAGAGGGGATGTAGATGGGAATTGAATTTTGTTCGGTTTACGATAATGGAGGAATGACAAAAAAAATAAAAATAAAAACCTAACTATTCTCTATTCTTACTAGCATTCTTAATAAGAAAGTAGCCCTTGAATTGGCAGTTGAATCTTGTTCAGGTCAAAATAAAAAATAACACAATTGCAATTTGGAGCCTAGATCTAGCAAAAATGCAAAGGACGGTATTTGTAATTTGATCATTCCCCGCTTCCTAATTCGGACAGCAAAACCAAGAAAAACACAAACAATATCACCATTGTTTCATGACGTAGTTTCACAAAGATCGCATCAGATCTAGTGGTTTAAGACATGAAATTCTGAAGAAAAAAAAAAACAAAAAAAATGATACTAAAAGAAGTCAGATCTAAAAGATTGGTTGGACACATGAAATATGCAGGCATTGAGATATCATACACATGAAAAAAATTTAACTCAAGTTAAACTGACTAACTTGCGAGTCCCACTTTTACTTGAGTCACTCAGAGATCGGTTGGACAATTACCTTTAAAAAAAAAAGATTGGTTGAACAATCCTAACTTCTAATCCATGGACACTTACTTTTGAAACTAGACATCGTTCAAGTTAATTGGCTAAAAAAACATTATTATGACGTGGAATAAACAAAATACCATTGGAGTTCAATAGTTTCAAAAGTAAGAGATTTTCTAAGCTCTCTTGAAAGTTAAGCTCTATATAAAGTATAATATTCACAAACACTCCAAAAGTATTAGAGGCTCCAATAGTGTTGTTTCTTCTCTCAATTTCCATCTAACAAGCAAGTATCAGAGGCCCTGACAACATTATTTCTTCTCTCAATTTGCATCTAACAAGTAAAGACAATACATATTTAGGAAGAGTTTGAGTGCACACATGTATAAGAAATTTATGTAGCAAGGTGACACTATCAAAGTTAGATTGGTTATGGCCTTGATTCGAACTTGTAATAAAAAATATTTCTTTATTTGATTTTACCGCACCATTAGTGAGGAGAGATAATTTAAGAGGAAGAAAAAAATTACCTTAATTCAACAAAATGAGCAATTTATTTAGGAAGAGTTTGAGTGCACACATGTATAAGAAATTTATGCAGCAAGGTGACACTATCGAAGTTAGATTGGCTATGGTCTTGATTCAAACTTGTAATTAAAAATATTTCTTTATTTGATTTTACCGCACCATTAGTGAGGAGAGATGACGAAACGGAGGTTAAGATTTCGAGAGTCTTGAGGTGTGAGGTTATTAAACTCTCCTAGACAGTCTAAAGCCTTTTACTATCTGTAAACTTTTATTTCATTTTTTTATATGCAAATTCACATGATTCTTACCACACAAAAGAACCAACCGTGTAGTCTCCCAAGACATTTAACAAAGGCTTAGAACGCAACATATGCTATTTAAGTTAAAACACTTTGACGCCATCTTCACTTGCCCCAACAAATGAATGTGAAAATACTTTTCACTAGCAAAACAGGCCCAATAAATGAAGGCATTCTACAAATCAGGTACTGGGATCATAGTCATGCTCCTAATAACACAAGCAAGAGACATAACGGAGCATAGACAAGAGAAATGGGAGCAATTACTTAATAGCAATAGCAGGAGCATCGTCACCCTAGGTAGAAAATTTCTATAAAAGGATCGCCCAAACAATCTATATCAAAGATCAAACTTTTTCTATTAAAGGATCGCCCAAAAATCAAGTTTTTTTTTTGTTGTTTTTTATTTTTTTATAGGGATGGGAAATTGAAGATTGGACCATATACGATAAAACCTTCTTCTGATGTTTAAAGATATTCTACCTAGGTCAATCGTTACGATAAAGGAAGCACGTCATACCACAGAGCCTGAAATGTGTATGCACGTCCAACACAAGTGGTCTCTATTCCAAGGTATGCATTTTAATATTTTCATGCCTACTTAACCATATTGCACAAACGGGGTGTTTGTTAGTGGAGTTTCAGATGCACCAATTCTTTCGTAGATTACTCTCAACACTTGATAGGATAAAGATTCACGAACAAAAATGAATGGAATGCCCTTTTGAGGTATCTCTTAGGGTATCTGTTAGAATATCCTAACAGTAAGACACACATGGGCTTTGCAAGCCTCAGGTCCCAATTTGAAGGAAATGATCCAATCATGTAACCATAACCACTTTCTCCAGTCTAGTTGATGTGTTTCATTTGCATAAGTAGAAGCCATCGCTCTTTGCTGTTGCCTTATGCTCATTCCAAAAAACTTATCTTGCCTAAAGGATGTTTTGAAAAATGTGTTACTACTTCTTTACATATTTCATTTGGCTTTTGTGGAGAAAACTAGAAACATTTTATTTGGGATTATCTTTATGAACTATAGAGACAACATGCTTAGTAAATAACATCTAGATGGCATAGACTTTTTGCTTGCCAAGAAGGGGCATATTGCCCTCTATTGGTTGCAGGTTTCTTCATACTCTCTAAAGTGATTCCTCTTCTTTAATGAAGTCTAATTATTCATAGTAACAAATAAATAGAAACTATCGAACACAAGGATATGAATGACAAGTCTTCATAAGTGATGGTGAGAAATTGCTACAAACCTCGAGAGTAAACATTGTAAAACACAATTGACATAATGAGGCTACTAGCAAGAGCATTGGCTTAAAGTTCAACTCAAGCATTCAAAATGAAAAAATGAAAAAAATAAAATAAAATTCCATGAGTGCATTTACTTATGGTTGAAGTCCCCTGTCCGATGACACCATGTTTGCAAGTTAGATCAAGAGGCCTTTCCAGCAATTGCAAATACTAGTGCAAAAACAAAAGAATGCATACAAAGAGATGGCATATAATGGTAAATACATAAAACCAAGTATTATAAGGGTCAGAGACACCCATATACACAACAGCACAATGTTTTATATTCATCCATCAAATCACACACCTTTCATGTATAACTAGTATTTCTTACTTAATTTCTTTCTATCACTATGAATAGTTATCATATGCCATTAAAACAAATGACACATGTTGTGTTTCACATAATTCTTACCACACAAATGAATCAACCGTGTAGTCTCCTAGGACATTTAACAAAGGCTTCGAAAGCAACATATGGTATTTAAGTTGAAACATTTTGACGCCATCTTCACTTGTGCCAACAAATGAATGTGAAAATACTTTTAACTAGCAAAACAAGCCCAATAAATGAAAGCGTTCTACAAATCTGGTATTGGGATCATAGTCATGCTCCTAATAACACAAGCAAGAGACATAAGGGAGCATAGACAAGCAATGATTTTCAAACAATAGGAAGCCTAAATGCCTAGAAAGAAAGAAATGGGAGCAATTACTCAAAAGCAATAGCAGGAAAGTCATCACCATAGGTAGAAATTTTCTATGAAAGGATCGCCCACACAATCTATATCAATGATCAAACTTTTTCTATTAAAGGATCGCCCAAATCAAGTTTTTTTTTTTTTTTAAAAAAAAAAAAGGGGGATGAGAAATTGAAGATTGGACCATATATGATAAAACCTTCTTCAAATGTTTAAAGATATTCTAACTAGGTCAATCGCTAGATAAAGGAAGCACGTCATACCACAAAGCCTAAAATGTGTATGCACGTCCAACACAACTGGTCTCTATTCCAAGGTATGCATTTTAATATTTTCATGCCTATTTAACCATATCCCACAAATGGGGTGTTTGTTAGTGGAGTTTCAGATACACCAATTCTATCATAGATTACTCTCAACACTTGATAGGATAAAGATTCACTAACAAAATGAATGGAATGCCTTTTGCTTAAGGACTTCTAATAGAGAAACTTCCAAAGGATTATAGAAAAAGCAACCTTTTGGAACTAGACATCCTTATGGTTAATTGAATAATAAAAACAACAACATTACGATGTGAAATAACCAAAACGCAATTCGAGTTCCATAGTTTCAAAAGTAAGATACCCTCTAAGCTATCTTGAGAGTAATGCTCTATGTAAACTATAGCATTTGAAAACACTCCAGAGTGTTAAAGGCTCCAGCAGTGTTATTTCTTCTCTCAATTTGTCTTAGAAGTGTTAAAGGCTCCAGCAGTGTTATTTCTTCTCTCAATTTGTCTCAGACAAGCTAAGACAATATAGATCAATTGCTTAGGGATAAGTTATAGTAGGAGCAATTGTTGAAGATGCCATATAATCATGAATGGTGATCATAGTTGTGATGATAGTTTCACAGGCATTATGAGCACAAAAGGGCCCCAAAAAAATAATTTAAGTGAGAAAGAAAATTACCCTAATTCAAAAAACAAGCTATTGCTTAAGAAGAGTACCACCATTTGTATAAAAAGTTTATGCAACAAGGTGACAATATCGAAGTTAGATTGGGCATGGTCTTACTTTCAAATCCTCAACTTTACAAAGAGAATAAATTTCAAAGGAGTTCAAAGAAGTACCCTTACTATTAGAACTAGACATCCCTCATGTTAATTGGCCGGAAAAAAAAAAAAATCATTATTATGTGAAAAAACCAAAACCAACAAACCATTGGATTCCATTGTTTCAAAAGTAAAATATTTTCTAAGCTCTCTTGAAAGTTAAGCTCTATGTAAAGTTCAGCATTTGAAAACACCCCATAAGAATCAAAGGCTCCAACGGCGCTCATTCTTGTTGATATTTGGGTCAAACAAACAAAACAATACACATGCATAATCAAAATAGAAACAATTGCTCAGTGATACAAGTTGTAGGATGTTAGTTGTTTTCACAAACATCAAAAGCATGACAGCACATGAAAAAAAAAAAAGGGAACAGAAAATGACCTTAATTCAAAAAACGAACAATTGCTTAACAAGAGTAGGACTGCCACCATGTGCACAAATAGTTTAGGAAGCGAGGTGACACCATCGAGGTTAGATTAGTCGTCGTCTTGATTCGACCTTGAAATCGAAAATATTTCTTGATGAGATTTTAACACACCATTAGTGAGGAGTTCAGAAAAGTACCCTTACTATATAGAAGCAATTACTTAGTGAGTCTTCAGCTAACAGGATAAACAACTTTCTACGACACACCAATGAGCCCCAAGGACTTGTCAAAGAGAATAACTTTCAAAGGAGTTCAAAAAAGCACCCTTACTATTAGCACTAGACGTCCTTCAAGTTAATTGGCCAAAAAAAAAAACATCATTATGATGAGAAATAACCAACAAACCATTGGATTCCTTAGTTTCAAAAGTAATATATTTTTTAAGCTCTCTTCAAAGTTAAGCTCTATGTAAAGTTCAGCATCTAAAAATTTTCCGTTATGCTATCTTCATTTTCTAAGCTCCTTCAAGTCTTTTCTTCTCTCTTTTTTGTACTCTTTCTTGTCGTTCTAATTTTGCTATAGCAACAATGACAAACACCACACATGAATTTAGAATTTTCTTTTGTTATTATAACGACATGGTGTCCCTGCCCCTTTTAAGGCGAGACTATTCCCAACGAATGCACACAATCACCTGCCAACCAATTGCATTGGGTAATCCACGGGAAGGGGAGCAAACCCACAACTAGAGCCATACTCTCAAACTCGCGACGAGTAATCCACAGGGAGGGGAATCAAACTTGGAGTAAGCAATTTTTATACAAGGTCATATTGTCTACCCATATGAGGACTTCGATACTAACAAGGTTTTAACTAATTTGATTTAAATTTGCTAATATAATTCTAGAGTTTAACATTTAATCCACTATTGATAGATACCACAATCCTCTTACTCGAATTCTAAATTTTTTCCCCTAGACACTTTGACAATGGAAAGTATAGATTGGAATATAAGGATCAAAGGCTTTGATGTATTCATTTTATTTTAGCATAGATCATCCTTTGGTATTGTTCTTATCAATTTATTTCTTAATCATTAAAATTTTCCTAGTGTTTGATTCTAGCATAGAATCCTTTTGAAGATGATGCATACAATGTCTATTGTAAATGCTGCCCCAGTATTTTCAGCTAAAAAACATTTTGTTATGAGTGACTTCCTAATCCAAGTAGTGTCCTTATCTAAGACTAACTTCATCTTTGGGTAAGAGTCTGATTATTCTTATTTGCCTTGATCCTAATTAAAGATTGACGGATATTACTTTAATTCCACAGCTAATCAACCCTTGTGTAAAGTGGTGTGAGATTTTGCTATTAAAGATAGTCCAATAAAAAGTAAGTCATGTGCACATTCATGGGAGCTTACCCCATCGTCCAAGACAAACCAAAACCTGGAAATGATCACGGGGAAGGAGTGAAGTGATAAGAGGCAAGGTAGGATTTCTAAATTGAATAGGGGATGTAGATGGACTTTTTGGTCGAGCGAATAACTGATAGGCAATCAGAGTCAGTCAACCAACACCCGATGATAAGCCCATTCGGGGGTTCGGGCTAGCCTGGCCCTTGATAGATCCACTTTGAAGAAAAATGAGATCTATATATTGAAGTTCGGGCCGAAGGCTTTGACTGGAAACGTCATGCCGTTCATGTAATTCTGCTGGTCTAGGAGTAGCTCCCATGCTTCGGGAGTCGCCACTGCAAAATACGACAACCTAATCAAGAGAGCTAGAAGCTAGGCCGCCCGAAGTGCGCTATAGTGCGCCCTACTAGATTGGGGCTCTGTTTTTCAGTTGATATGACGTCTCCCTGTTAGTGACAGCGTGCATCAGAACTCACTAATAGGAAATGAGAGAAAAACAAGTAATGCCAACAACGGAGTCAATCCGTTATTCATAGACAGACGAAGCTCTCATTCAGTCGTTAAGCATCACTAGCTTACACCTATAAGGGCAATATGAAGTTTGAAAGGAATGGACGTGCGCAGGCTTAATAGTGAACGCAGAATTGAGGGTTTCAGGAATCTCCAGATGTGAGGATTTATATATATATATATATATATATATATAAACTTCCCTTATTACACCACATGCATTGAGTAATCCATGGGGAGGGGAATCAAACTCATGTCTATGGGGAGCAAACCCACGACCAAAGTCGTTCGCCCAAACTCATGACGGGTAATCCACGGGAAAGGGAATTGAACTAGTGCCTGTGGGGAGCAAACCCACGACCAAAGCCATTCTCTCGAACTCGTGTCTGTGAGGAGCAAACCCACGACCAAAGTCGTTCTCCCAAACTTGTGACCAGTAACCCACGGAAAGGGGAAACGAACTCATGTCTGTGGGGAGCAAACCCAAGACCAAAGCCATTCGCCCAAACTCATGACGGGTTTTGGGAAGTTTATATATATATATATATATATATATATATATATATATATATATATATATATATAAAGACGAGGTCTCCCCGTCCCTTTATGGTGAGACCATTCCTTACAAATGCACGCAATCACCCGCCAACCACGTGCAGTGTAAAATCCAAGGGGAGGAAATCGAACTCAGTCGTTAAGCATCATGAGCTCACACCTATAGGGGCAAAATCAAGCTTGAAAGGAATGAATAGGCGTAGGCTTAATGCTGAACACTGGAATTGAAGGTTAAAATTTCAAAAATATTCAAATATGAGGATTAAAAATAAAAACTTTCCCGGATAAATAGGGTGAATAACAGGGCAACAAGTCGGGTCGGACCAAGTTAGGGTTGAAGGGTTAACCCGACTCGCCCAACTCGGTACCAAGTCCAACATGCTTAACCAAATCTAAGTCCAAGTCTGTCATGGACTAATCCAGACTGAGTGTGACCCAATCACATGTACTGAGTCGAGTCAGCACCGCGTCAGGTTGGGTGTAGCGGATCTCCAGATGTGGGGATTATAAATAAAAAACTTCCAAGTTACACCACGTGCATCAAGTAATCCACGGGGATGGGAATCGAACTCTTATCTGTGAGGAGCAAACCCACGACCAAAGTCGTTCGCCCAAACTCATAACAAGTAATCCACGGGGAGGGGAATTAAACTCGGGTTTGTGAGGAGGAAACCCACGACCAAAGTCATTCGCCCCAACTTGTGATAGGTAATCCACGGGGAGGGGAATCACACTTGTGTCTATGGGGAGCAAACCCATGACCAAAGCCATTCAGCCAAACTCGTGACGAGTTTTGGGAAGTTTTTTTTTTTATAACAACAGGGTGTCCCTGTCCCCATCCCTTTTAGGAAGTGAAACTTCACATCTATCGAAGATCCAAGTAAAATGAGAAAAAAGGATTGGGGTAGGCTCATCCTTGAGTATGTATTTGACTATCCTTCTATTGAAGGTGAATGATATTTAGCATTTAGTGAAGTCGTGTATTGTGTGCTTAGGGTGTAATTAGTTATATGTGTAAACTGTCAAACCCTACTAAGATCAAGAGTATCCCAAAATGGGAAAGACACTTAGCATGAAGATTATTTTGCCTCAACAAAAATATCATTCATAAGTGGTATTTTCAAATAATCAATTTTTTAGATATCTTGAAGTTAATCTATATATTAAGTTTCATTTATTGATAAAAGGTCATTCCAACAACAAATTTGGGGCATTTAGTTTTCGCCTACTAGGAAATCTTGCTCAAAAATCATCCTTAGTTTAGATTCTTCATACATTTTTTACTCTTTTTTTTTTACATTTCTTCTTTATTTATGTCCTTCTTATTTGTTTTTACTTGTGTATTTTTGGTTGTAAAACCTAAAACCAACAAAAGAATTTAGCTATGGCTCACTTCAGCCTTTTTCTTCTTCTTTTTTTTTTCCTTTTTGAGAGAGTTTCATTAAAAGCCCACAAAATGCGCAAAATAAAACAACCCACCTACACAATTGACAAACATATGAGAGATTAGCAGGAATAACCGGCTTTACATAAGAAGCCCAACCCAAAAAATACATTTAATTTCCCTAACGGCCACAACATGCGAAGAACTCCTATTCTAAAAACATCTCCTATATAGAAGAAATCTCCACAAAGCTTTCCCCACTTTTCCCACCCCTCCTGAATGATAAACCACAAAAGGTCCACAACAGAATTCGACTTCGCCTAAGCTTGTATGGAGAGCATTGAGAAAGTATTCCCACATCTTTCAAGCAAACATGCAATGAATGAAGAGGTGATTAATTGACTCTGCATCTCCCACACACATTATACATATATGTTAGGAAGGGTAAGGGATCTTCTTTGCAAATTATTGATTGTCAACACCCTCTTTCTTCCCACAAGTCAAGCGAATGTTGTCGCCCATGGTGGATCTCTGTATGACCATACAAAAAAGAATAGACGTAGTAATTGATCATCTTCCCAATAGTTTCTTCCCCGTTAACAATTAAAGGGCATTATCATTGTACATACTATATCACCTATTGGAATTTCTGGTAGACCTCATTAATATATTCATGTATATCTTCATACATCTCGTTCACTGAAATTAATCGCCATTTAAAAACATCCATCACAATGAACAACTAAAAGGCACGATCATTGTATATAATGTATCACCAAAAACGACCTTAATGATATTTAGAGCATACATCACTAAAAGCAACCCTAATCATATAAAGCGTTGGATCAGTAAGTATAAGCCAATCATATTGACGGTTCAAATCAATTGAAATGGCCCAAGCATGTCAAAGGTCGGCATCACCAGAAACCAACATATCATATGAAGGGTTTGGATCAACCGTGGTAGGGTTTGGATAAACCCTACCATGGGTTTCGATAAACCCCACCATATTAACGATTTGGATCGTTGGATAAACCCTACCATGGGTTTCTAATTAACAACAGCATGAATCATATGATGCATTTGGATCGCTGAATGGAACGAATCACATAATAAGTTCAAATCCACTGAAATGTCCCCAGCAAATCAAAGGTTTCGATCCACTAAAATGGCCCACGCATGTAAAAGGTTTGGACCAATGTAAATTGAGCAAATCATATGAACGGTTTGGATCATTTGTAAAGTTGAAGAGGGTCCTACAAAATTTAGGGCAAGGATCAACTTAACATAAGCATTGACATAGATAATGAAAAGCGTTTGGATCACCGAATCACCCAATCATATGAATGGTTTGAATCGACTAAAATGGCCCACTAATGGAAAAGGTTCCAATACTTAAACGCCCCAAGCAAATTAGAGGTTTAGATTAGTAGAAATGAGATAAATCCTATAAACATTTTGGATTATTGTAAAAGAATATGACCATGTCGGCAATTCGGATCACGAAATACAGGCCAACCACAAGAATAGTTTGAATTTAATAAAATGAGCCCACTCATATCAACGATGGACCATTCAAATTGGACCAAATTATGCAAATAGTTTGCATCGTTAGAAATGGTTCACATGATATTCAATAGATTAGGTCACATAACATAAACCAATGTAGCCGATTATTGTACTAAAACCACTAAAAAGAGAAGTCGCCATTCTACATCTACCAAGGGACACCAAATCACCTCAACTAATTGGATAATTTAATCTAGTGTACCATTAAAAATTAACTTACAATCTACAACTATAGCTAATAAATTGAATGTAACATTATCATAGAAACTATTTCCCATCATAGAAATGAAAAACTATTCAAATCATTCTAATAGTGTATCTTTAAAGTAATTGAATAAAACTAGCAAACCCTTGAAACAAGCAGAGGCAAATAAACATGATGGACAAGTATTTAAAAAAAAAAAAAACAGCAAGTCCATATGTTGAACCATCACAAATGGTAACTGCATGGTATTATAACTAAAAGGGAAGAATAGAATCTCTACATATCAACCCCCAATATAATCAAATAAGAGCCTTAAAATTCAAAACAATAATTCCATGATCAATTAATAACAAGAAAAATGTTAAGAAAAATCTCACTCATGGAAGAATTAAAACCCTGATGAATATGATGGAAACCAACAAGCTTCATCATTCTCTTAGTAAATCGAACACACCGCTTGAATGCAAAGAAGCTGAAACACCAAAGAAAAAAAATTAATTAAATTAAATTAAATTTTAAAAAAAGTTAATGGTGTGATTAAAACAATAGATAAGGCATGAGACAAAAGAACAACCTAATTGAGTTCTTTTGGAGATATATTAAGCATAAAAGAACAATTGCCATAAACCGGTGAGGTGCCTATCAAAACTAGATGAAAAAGAAACAAATTTCATTAGGAACATGCCAAGAAAAAGGACTCGTTAAGAAACAAAGTGCATTTTGTCCTATGATCTAATTATAATCATATCATTATAACCTTAAAAAATATAAAAAATATGCCAAGCTTGTTCCCTCATGTTGCAAATTGCTAACTTCGAGCATAAAAAGTTTCATTAGAGAAAAAGTTGCATTCCTTCCTAAACACTAATAAACACATCATTTAACTGAAAAAATATTAATAGTTTAGCAAGCTAGTTCCCTCAGGTTAAAGAATTGCTAAGTTGACTCAAAGCTTGCAAAGATCATCCAACATGCTAAAAAAAATTGCCCAAACTATTTATTAAAAAGAGAGAAGTGACAACCGCTCAGTTTGACTTAACATAGACAAATCAAGGATGATTTAAAGATTGATTTAGACCACTTAAAAAGAACCACTAATATGAACAATTTAGATCACTCCAAACTATGAAAGCATTTTAAAAGTTTGGCCTAATTGGATAACTTTGAATAGTCCAAGCATTTCAAAAGGTTAGCTTATCCTACAAATGGTTTGGTTAATGAAAGTGGGACCATTCCTATAAGTAGCTCGCATCATTAGAAGTGAGTAATTAACAGTCTGGATTACTGCAAAGGAACCAACCATAAGAATGGTTTCTACCAGTAAAAATGGAGCAAGAGATATTAATAGTTTGGATAATTGAAAATAGGCCCATTGTGTATGATTCGTGCACTTGTCTCAAATGGGTGAAAACACAATTACAAATCCGTCGAGGTTTGCATCACACCACCTATTTGAATTGCGAGACATAGGCGTTAGGATTCATGGTTGACATTAGTGTTGGACCAATCCAACCAACATAGGCTATAGATCATTTGCTTAGATTAATGAACATAAGCCTTAAAATGTCAATTAATTTAGATGACTAAAAAGGGCCCCAACAATAAGACAAGTTTGGATCACTAAAACGGGCCAATGTAAAGGGTTCGGATAAGTCCACTTGGATTGTTGAACCATGGACCTTAGGATATTAACTGATTTGGATCACTAGAAACAGCCTCAATAATATGAAGGGTGTGGATCATTAAAATGGCTTGAATTATATAGAGGGTTTGAATCACTTAAAAAGAGCGGGCAATATGAATGATTTGGTTTACTCCAACCAACACAAGCATTTTAGAAGGTTAGCTCAATTGGATAACTTCAAATGGCCAAAGCATTTCAAAAGATAGGCCCATCTTTATAAACGATTTGGTTAATAAAAATGGGACCTCTCTATAAATAGTTTGCATCACTAAAAGCGAGCTACGTGATTAATGGCTTAGGTCACTAAAAAGGGACCCAACCATAAGAATGGTTTCTACCAGGAAAAATGGAACAAGAGATTAATTAATGGCTTGAATAATTGAAAATGGAACGAGATTAATTAATGGTTTGAATAATTGAAAATGGGCCCATTGTGCATGACTCATGCATTCAATAGTCTCTAATGAGTGAAACCGCAATTATAGATCCACCAAGGGTTGTGTCACAAAACAAGCCAAACCAAATGAACAGCTTAGATTGATGGAAACAGACTCTACCATATTAACAACTTAAATCACCAAAAACTTCTCAATCGTATGATTAGCAGGGTTGTTTAAAATGAGCACAATGATTTCCAAGATTACTCCTCCCATAATGAATTTTTGTGCTTGAGCAACCCAACAAAGAGTATAAAACTTTCATTCATTGACTTAGTAAACAAAGACCCAAGTTTACTCCAATCAAATGAAGGGGTTTAGATTATTTAAAACGGACAAGTATACGAATGACTTTAATCACGTGATTGTGCAACCCAACAAAGAGTATAAAACTTTCATTCATTGGCTTAGTAAACAAAGACCCAAGTTTACTCCAATCAAATGAAGGGGTTTAGATTACTTAAAACAGACGAGTATATGAATGACTTTAATCTCGTGAATAGTTGCACTCATATCAAAGTTTTGTGTCACTGAAAACCAGGCCTATCATAAGAACAATTTGAATCATTAATGATTTTTTGTACATGAGGCACCCAAAAATTAATATGTTGAGCACAAGACTAACTCTATAGATAGTTTGGATTGCATAAATGAAGCTATCAAATCAATGGTTTGAATTGAAAACAAGTCCAATCATTTGAATAGTTTATAGCAATAAATAAGGGCCCTAGAATATAGAAATATTGACCACTTTGAACCAACTCGATCAAATGAAAGTTATGAATCAACTTAACATATCAAGCACGTTGATCGACAAATATGAGCCCACTCATATACATTGCCATTCATATGATTAACTTAGATCATGAAAGGCAGCTTTAATCATATGACGAGTTTAGATCATGAAAAGCAGCTTTAATCATATAATGAGTTTGGATCATGAAAGGCAGCTTTAATCATATGATGAGTTTGAATCATGAAAAGCAGCTTCAATCGTATGATGAGTGCGATCGCCAAATGTGCCGAATCATATGAACAATTTGGATCCACCGAATGGCCCAAGCATGTCAATGTTTTTTATCCATTGAAATGGCCCATGTTAAAGATTTGGATCACTGGAATAGGGCAAAATCATATGAATTTGGATCGTTGTAAAAAGAAACCTGATTGGTTGAATTGCGTATCGAACTGAAGAGGGTCCTAAAAAATTAACGATCTGGATCACTAAGAACCAACCTCAAATATTATGAATAGATCGATCTAACTTAACATATCCATTGGGATGGGTCACGAAAAGAGGCTTCAATTATATAATGCGTTTAGATTGCTAACAGCAGCACAAATCATATGATGCATTTGGATCGTTGAATTGGCCGAATCGTATAAGAAGTTCAAATCCGTTTAAATGGCCGAAGTATGTCAAAGGTTTTGATCCATTGAAGTGGCCCAAACATGCCGAAGGTTTGGATCACTAGAAATGGGCCAAATCATATGAACAATTTGGACCATTTCTAAAGCTAAAGAGGGTCCTACAAAATTTAGCGCGTGGATCAACTTAGCATATCCATTGCCATGGAGCATGAATAGCAGCATCAATCATATGATGAGTTTGGATCATGAAAAGCAGCTTCAATCGTATGATGAGTTTGGATCACTGAATGAGCCGAATCATTTGAACAATTTGGATCCACTAAATGCCCCAAGCATGTCAATGTATGTTATCCATCAAAATGGCCCATGTCAAAGGTTTGGATCACTAGAAATGGGCCAAATCATATGAATTTGGATCGTTGTAAAAAGAAAATTGATTGTTTGAATTGTGTATAGAACTGAAGAGGGTCCTACGAAATTAACGATGTGAATCACTGAGAACCAACCTCAAATATTATGAATAGATGGATCTAACTCAACATATCCATCGAGATGGGTCATGGAAAGAGGCTTCAATCATATGATGAGTATAGATCACTAAAAGCAGCACGAATCATATGATGCCATTGGCTCAGTGAATGGGCCGAATCATATAAGAAGTTTAAATCCGCTAAATGGCCCAAGCACATTAAAGGTTTTGATCTCACAGAAACAGGCTTCCATCATATGATGAGTATAGGTCACTAATAACAGTACGAATCATATGATGCAATTGGCTCGATGGATGGGCTGAATCATATAAGAAGCTTAAATCCGCTAACTGGCCCAAGCACGTAAAAGGTTTTGATCCGTTGAAATGGCCCAAGCATGTCAAAGGTTTGGATCAGTAGAAATGGGACAAATTATATTAACAGTTTGGATCATTTGTATAGCTGAAGAGGGTCCAACAAAATTTTGTGCATGGATCAACTTACCATATCCATTGCCAAGGATCATGAAAAGCAGCTTTAAGCATATGATGAGTTTGGATCATGAAAAACACCTTCAATCGTATGATGAGTTTGGATTGCCGAATAAGCTAAATTATATGAACAATTTGGATCCACCGAATGTCCCATGTCAATGGTTTGTATCAATAGAAATGGGCCAAATCATATGAATTTGGATCGGTGTAAAAAGAAACTTGATTGTCTGAATTCTGTATAGAACTGAAGAGGGTCCTACGAAATTAACGATGTGGATCACTGAAAACCAACCTCAAATATTACAAATAGATGGATCAACTTAACATATCCATTGGGATGGGTCATGAAAAGAGGCTTCAATCATATGATGAGTTTAGATCACTAACAACAGGACGAATCATATCATGCATTTGGATCGCTAACAGGCCGAATGATATAAGAAGTCAAATCCATTGAATTGGCCGAAGCACGTTAAAGGTTTTCATCCATTGAAATGGCCCAAGCATGTCAATGGTTTGGATAAAAAGAAATAGGCCAAATCATATGAACAGTTTGGATCATTAGTAAAGCTAAAGACGGTAATACAAAATTTTAGGCATGGATCAACTTAGCATATCCATTGCCAAGGATCACGAAAAGTAGCTTTAATCATATGATGAGTTTGGATCATGCAAAGTAGCTTCAATCGTATGATGAATTTGGATTGCCGAATAAGCCAAATTATATGAACAATTTAGATCCCCTGAATGGCCCAAGCATGCCAACGTTTTTTTTTTCCATCGAAATGGCCCATGTTGAAGGTTTGGATCAGTAGAAATGGGCCAAATCATATGAATTTGGATCATTGTAAAAAGAAACTTGATTCTTTGAATGTGTATAGAATTGAAGTCTCCTATAAAATTAACGAAGTGGATCACTGAGAAACAGCCTCAAATATTACGAATAGATGGTTCAACTTAGAATATCCAATGGGATGGGTCATGTAAAGAGGCTTGAATCATAAGATGAGTTTAGATCACTTAGAGTAGCACGAATCATATGATGCATTTGAAGAGTTGAAGAGTCCTACAAAATTAACGAAATGGATCACTGAGAAACAGCCTCAAATATTATAAATAGATGGTTCAACTTAGAACATACAATGGGATGGGTCATGTAAAGAGGCTTCAATCATAAGATGAGTTTAGATCACTTAGAGTAGCATGAATCATATGATGCATTTGGATCGTTGAATGGGCCGAATCATATAAGAAGTTCAAATCTGATGAATTACCCAAGCACGCTAAAGGTTTTGATCCATTTAAATGGCCTAAGCATGTCAAAGGTTTAGATCACTAGAAATGGGCCAGATCATATGAACAGTTTGGATCATTAGTAATGTTGAAGAGGGTCCTACAAAATTTCGTGCATGGATCTACTCAGCATATCCATTGCCAAGGATCATGAAAAGTAGCTCTAAGCATATGATGAGTTTGCATCATGAAAAATAGCTTTAATCATATGATGAGTTTGGATCATGAAAAGCAGCTTCAATCCTATTATTAATTTGGATCGCTGAATGAGCTGAATCATATGAACAATTTGGATCCACTGAATGATCCAAGCATGGGAATGTTTTTTATCCATCGAAATGGCCCATGTCAAAGGTTGGATCAGTATAAATGAGCAAAATCATAGGAATTTAGATCGTTGTAAAAAGAAACTTACTTGTTTGAATTGTGTATAAAACTAAAGAGGATACTACAAAATTAACAAAGTGGATCACTAAGAATCAGCCTCAAATATTACGAATAGATGGTTCAACTAAACATATATTCATTGGGATGGGTCATAGAAAGAGGCTTCAATCATATGATGAGTTTAGATCACTAACAGCAAAACAAATCATATGATGCATTTGGATCGTTGAATGGCCAAATCATATAAGAAGTTCAAATCCGCTAAATTGCCCAAGCATGTTAAACGTTATGATCCAATTTAATGGCCCAAGCATGTCGAAGGTTTAGATCACTAGAAATGGGACGGATCATATGAACAGTTTGGATGATTAGTAACGCTGGAGGGTCATACAAAATTTTGGGCATGGATCAACTCAGCATATCCATTGCCAAGGATCAGGAAAAGCCGCTTTAATCATATGATTAGGTCGGATCATGAAAAGCAAGTTCAATCATATGATGAGTTTGGATCATGAAAAGCCGCTTTAAACATATGATTAGGTTGGATTATGAAAAGTCGCTTCAATCATATAATGAGTTTGGATGATGAAAAGCAGCTTCAATCGTATGAAGAGTTTGGATCACCGAATAAGCTGAATTATGTGAACAATTTGGATCCACCGCATGGCCCAAGCATGCCAATGTTTTTTATCCATTGAAATGGCCCATGTCAAAGGTTTGGATCATGAAAAGCAGCTTTAATTATATGATTTGTTTGGTTCGCTGAATAAGTCGAATCATATGAACAATTTGGTTCCAATGAATGGTCGAAGCATATCAATGTTTTTTATCCATCGAAATGACCCATGTCAAAGGTTTAGAACACTAAAAATGAGCGAAATCATACGAATTTGGATCGTTGTAAAAAGAAACTTCATTGTTTGAATTGTGTATAAAATTGAAGAGGGTCCTACAAAATTAACGAAGTGCATCACTGAGAATCAACCTCAAATATTACAAATAGATGGTTCAACTTAACATATCCATTGAGATGGGTCATAGAATGAGGCTTCAATCATACGAGTTAAGATTACTAACAACAACACGAATCATATCATGCATTTGGACCACTGAAGGGCCGAATGATATAAGAAATCAAATCCGCTTTAATCATATGATTAGGTCGGATCATGAAAAGCAAGTTCAATCATATGATGAGTTTGGATCATGAAAAGCCGCTTTAAACATATGATTAGGTCGGATCATGAAAAGTAGCTTCAATCATAAGAAGAGTTTGGATGATGAAAAGCAACTTCAATCATATGAAGAGTTTAGATCACCGAATAAGCTGAATTATGTGAACAATTTGGATCCACTGAATGGCCCAAGCATACCAATGTTTTTTATCCATCGAAATGGCCCATGTCAAAGGTTTGGATCATGAAAAGCAGCTTTAATTATATGATTTGTTTGGTTCGCTGAAAAAGCCAAATCATATGAACAATTTGGTTCCAATGAATGGTCGAAGCATGTCAATGTTTTTTATCCATCGAAATGGCTCATGTCAAAGGTTTAGATCACTATAAATGAGCGACATCATAGGAATTTGGATCGTTGTAAAAAGAAACTTCATTGTTTGAATTGTGTATAAAACTGAAGAGGGTCCTACAAAATTAACGAAGTGCATCACTGAGAATCAGCCTCAAATATTACAAATAAATGGTTCAACTTAACATATCCATTGGGATGGGTCATAGAATGAGGCTTCAATCATATGATGAGTTAAGATTACTAACAACAACATGAATCATATCATGCATTTGGATCACTGAAGGGCCGAATGATATAAGAACTCGAATCCGCTAAATTGGCCTAACCACGTCAAAGGTTTTGATCCATTGAAATGGCCCAAGCATATCAAAGGTTTGGATCATTAGAAATGAGCCAAATCATATGAACAGTTTGGATCATTTGTTATGCTGAAGAGGAATCTACAAAATTTAGGGCATGGATCAACTTAGCATATTCATTGCCATAGATCATGAAAAGCAGCTTCAATCATATGATGAGTTTGGATCATGAAAAGCAGCTTCAATCATATGATGAGTTTGGATCGCCGAACAAGCCAAATTATATGAACAACTTGGATCCACTTAATGGCCCAAGCATGCCAATGTTTTCGATCCATCGAAATGGCCCATGTTGAAGGTTTGGATTAGTAGAAATGGGCCAAATCATATGAATTTGGATCGTTGTAAAAAGAAACTTGATTCTAGGTATAGAACTGAAGAGTCTACAAAATTAATGAAGTGGATCACTGAGAACCAGCCTCAAATATTACAAATAGATGGTTCAACTTAGCATATCCATTGGGATGGGTCATGGAAAAAAGCTTCAATCATATGATGAGTTTAGATCACTAACAGTAGCACAATTCATATGATGCATTTAGATCGCTGAATGCGCCGAATCATATAAGAAGTTCTAATCCGCTAAAATGCCCAAGCACGTTAATGGTTTTGATCCATTGAAATGGCCCAAGCATGTCACAGGTTTGGATCAATAGAAATGGGCCGTATCATTTGAACAGTTTGGATCATTAGTAATGCTGAAGAGGGTCCTACAAAATTTTGGGCATGGATCAACTTAGCATATCCATTGCCAAGGATCACAAAAACCCACTTTAGTTATATGATGAGTTTGGATCATGAAAAGCAACTTTAATTATAAGATGAGTTTGGATCGTTGAATGAGCTGAATCAAATGAACAATTTGGTTCCATTGAATGGTCGAAGCATGTCAATGTTTTTTATCCATCGAAATGCCCCATGTCAAAGGTTTGGATCAATATAAATGAACGAAATCACAAGAAATTGGATTGTTGTAAAAAGAAACATCATTGTTTGAATTGTGTATAAAAATGAAGAGGGTCCTGCAAAATTAACGAAGTGCATCACTGAGAATCAACCTCAAATATTACGAATACATGGTTCAACTTAACATATCCATTGGGTTGGGTTATAAAAGTAGGCTTCAATCATATGATGAGTTTAGATCACTAACAGCAGCACGAATCATATCATGCATTTGGATCACTGAAGGGCCGAATGATATAAGAATTCAAATCCGTTGAATTGGCCGAAGCCCAGCAAAGGTTTTGATCCATTGAAATGGCCCAAGCATGTTAAAGGTTAGGATCACTAGAAATGGGGCAAATCATATGAACACTTTGGATCATTAGTAAAGCTAAAGAGGGTCCTACAGAATTTTGGGCATGGATCAACTTGGCATACCCATTGCCAAGGATCATGAAAAGCAGCTTTAATCATATGATGCGTTTAGATCATGAAAAGCAGCTTCAATCATATGATGAGTTTGGATCATGAAAAGTAACTTCAATCGTATGATGAGTATGGATAGCCGAATAAGCCGAATTATATGAACAATTTGGATCCACTGAATGGCTCAAGCATGTCAATGTTTTTTATCCATCAAAATGGCTCATGTTGAAGGTTTGGATCAGTAGAAATGGGCCAAATCACATGAATTTGGATCGTTGTAAAAAGAAACTTGGTTCTTTGAATTTAGAATATAACTAAAGAGTCCTACAAAATTAATGAAATGGATCGCTAAGAACCAGGCTCAAATATTACAAATAGATGGTTCAACTTAACATATCCATTGGGATGGGTCATGGAAAGAGGCTATAATCATATGATGAGTTTAGATCACTAACAGTAGCACAATTCATATGATGCATTTGGATCGTTGAATGGGAAGAATCATATAAGAAGTTCAAATCCACTAAAATGCCCAAGCACGTTAATGGTTTTGATCCATTGAAATGGCCCAAGCATGTCAAAGGTTTAGATCACTAGAAATGGGCCAGATTATATGAACAGTTTGGATCATTAGTAATGTTGAAGAGGGTCCTACAAATTTTTGGAGATGGATCAACTTAGCATATCCATTGCCAAGGATCATGAAAAGCAGCTTTAATCATGTGATGAGTTTGGATCATGAAATGCCGCTTTAATCGTATGATGAGTTTGGATCATGAAAAGCCGTTGTAATCATATAATGAGTTTGGATCATGAAAAGTAGCTTCAATCATATGATGAGTTTGGATAATGAAAAGCAGCTTCATTCGTATGATGAGTCTGGATCGCCGAATAAGCCGAATTATGTGAACAATTTGGATCCACAAGATGGCCCAAGCATGTAAATGTTTTTTATCCATTGAAATGGCGCATGTCAAAGGTTTGGATCAATAGAAACAGGCCAAATCATATGAAATTGGATCGTTGTAAAACAAAACCTAATTGTTTGATTTGTGTACAAAACTGAAGAGGGTCCTACAAAATTAACGATGTGGATCAATGAGAACCAACCTCAAATATTATGAATAGATGGATCAACTTAACATATCTATTGGGATGGGTCATGGAAAGAGGCTTCAATCATTGATGAGTTTAGATCACAAACAGCGGCACGAATCATATAATGCATTTGGATCGCTGAAGGGGCTGAATGATATAAGAAGTCAAATCCGCTAAATTGGCACAAGCACATCAAAGGTTTTGATCCATTGAAATGGCCCAAGCATGTCAAAGGTTTGGATCACTAGAAATGGCCAAATCATATGAATAGTTTGGACCATTGGTAAAGCTGAAGAGAATCCTACAAAATTTAGGGCATGGATCAACTTAGCATATCCATTGCCATTGATCATGAAAAGCAGCTTTAATCATATGATGAGTTTGGATCATGAAAAATAGCTTCAACCATATGATGAGTTTGGATCATGAAAAGTAACTTCAATCGTAGGATGAATTTGGATCACCGAATGAGCCGAATTATATGAACAATTTGGATCTACTGGATGGCCCAAGCATGTCAATGTTTTTCATCTATCGAAATGGCCCATGTCGAAGGTTTGGATCAATAGAAATTGGCCAAATTATATGAATTTGGATCGTTGTAAAAAGCAACTTAATTCTTTGAATTGTGTATAGAACTGAAGAGAGTCGCACAAAATTAATGATGTAGATCACTGAGAACCAGCCTCAAGTATTACTAATAGATGGTTCAACTTAGCATATCCATTGGGATGGGTCATGGAAAGAGGCTTCAATAATATGAAAAGTTTAGATCACTAATAGCAACACGAATCATATGATACATTTGGATTGCATAATGGGCCGAATCATATAAGAAGTTCAAATCCGCTAAATTGCCCAAGCACGTTAAAGTTTTTCATCCATTGAAATGGCCCAAGCATGTCAAACGTTTGGATCACTAGAAACAGGCCAAATCATATGAAAAGTTTGGATCATTAGTAAAGTTGAAGAGGGTCATACAAAATTTTGGGCATGGATCAACTGAGCATATCCATTGCAAAGAATTATGAAAAGCAGCTTCAATCATACGATGAGTTTGGATCATGAAAAGCAGCTTCAATCATACGATAAGTTTGGATCATGAAAAGCAGCTTCAATCGTATTATGAGTTTGGATCGTCGAATAAGCCGAATTATATGAACAATTTGGATCCACTGAATGGCCCAACCAGGTCAATGTTTTTTATCCATCGAAATGGCCCATGTCAAAGGTTTGGATCGATAGAAGCGGGCCAAGTCATGTGAATGGTATGGAAAACTAAGGACTGGCCATCCACATCACCAATTTGGATCACTAAGTAAAGGTCTATTGATGTGAATGGCTTGGATGATTTAAAAAAAAAGATCCCAATCATATCAATAGTATTATAGATCGCCGAAAACTATCCAATTAAGATCCCAATCTCAATGATTAAAATAAGTCGTCCACATTACCATATTGATGACGTAGACCCCTTAATACACATCTATGTATATGACTAGCCCAATCATAAGAAAGGCGTGGATGAAGGAAAATTGGCCCAACCATATTAACAATTTGGCGCCTTTTTTTTAGATATATGAACCTAATCCTATAAATGGTTTAGATCATTAAAATTAGCTCATTCATATGAACAATTTTAGTCACAGAAAATGGGTCAAGTCATACGAATATTTAAGATCCCAATCATAAGAATGGTATGAATCCTTGAAAATTAAAATCATTCCATATGCCCAAAGGCAACCAAAAGCAGAAGGATAACGGAAACGCTAGCAGAATGCAAGCAAAATGTTGCTAATATAATCTCAATCATCTGGATGAAATTTTCATTATTACAGGCAAATAAAAGCCTGTAATGTAATGAATTCTAAATCATGTAGAAACTAACCTTTCTGAGCGGTTAATCCATGGCAACATTCACATCCAGCAAAGAGTACCACCTGTTTGCTTAAAAGATCTAACATTGAACCCAAAAAACAAAAAAAAAAAATGCAATAAGTGAATGAACCACTAAACATTGGTTTCACAAAGGCAACAACAAAGTAAAATATATAACTAGTAGCATCGCATATAGTAGCAAAAGCAAGCAAATTTGCAAATATATTCTCCTGTATAGCTGATACTTCTATTACTCGGAGTAGAAAATCTATAATTTAGTGAATTCTGAATCACGGTGAAACCAGTTTTCTGAATAATCACTCCGTGGCGATATACATCCAACACAAGAGAACAACTTGTTTGTTGCAAAGATCTCATGAGCCTTGTAAGATTTCATCGAGCGCCATTTAATAAATCTACTCCAATAAATCTTTTGAGGCAGACCCATTGTATGTACATCGAGCACCGTTTAATAAATGGTGTCGGCCTTATAACCAATAAGGGCAAAATAAGTGAATCAATCTGGAATGATCAATCCATTGAAAAAAAAAAAGCATCAAATGGGTGTTTCTAACCATTCAATCCATAAACAACTTTCAGGACCATTTCTCTAAATTTATTGACATTAAAATAATTTTAAAAAAAAGGTGATAAGTAGGAAAGTATGCCAAATGGTGTGACTTTTGGGCCATGGCCCTCACTATGTTGATGGCCTGGTGCAAAAAATAGGACTGTACACTCCTCCAAATGGACACGCATGTACATTAGACTGACTGTTGGACTGACCGATTCATAGGCCAACGACGGATGGTCCATTTCTCAAAAAATGCAGCAGATGGGTGTTTCTAACCACTCAATCCATAAATAATTTTCAAGACCTTTTCTATAGATTTATTGACCATCCAAAAAAGGCCATATATAGGATAGCATGCCAAATGGTGTAAGTTTTGGGTCATAGCCCTCTCTATGGAGATGACTTGGTGCCAAAAAGCAGGACCATACACTCCTCAAAATGGAGACACATGTACATTAGACTGTGGACTGTTGGACAAACCAATTCAGTCCAACCCATGGATGGTCCATTTCTCAAAAAAAAAATGCAGCAAATGGGTGTTTTCACAACTATTCAATCCATAAACAATTTTGAGGAACATTTCTCTAGATATATTGACCATCCAAAAAAGGCCATGCATAGGACAGTATGCCAAATGGTGTAACTTTTGGGCCATAGCCCTCACTATGGAGCTGACCTTGTGCCAAAAATTAGGCCCACACAAAATGGACACAATGTACATTAGACTGTGTACTGTTGACAAGTATTTCTAAACCAACCATTGTTTTCATGCACAAGCAAATATGGCACACGTGTATGGCATGCGACATTCCCATTAGCTCAGGTGGGCCACACTGTTTACATAACATTGCCTAAACATCTGGTTGTTTCACTTAAGTAGGCCACAGACCATGGTTAAAAGACTTGGTGAATTAACCCGACCCGTTCAGCCCGGAGTGAAGTCGCGACTCATCTGAGTCGGAGCTGAATAGGCCTGACTCGCCCAAGTCAGGGGTGACTCATGGGCGCTGACTCGTGGTATCCAACTGAATCGGGTCTGACAGAGACCGAGTCGACTCATACAACTCGTATCAGACTCATCCGATTCTTAAAAGCATACCATAGACAAAATCAATGAAGGGCTACACACAGACAAACAAAAAACTAAAAGAGGTTTTAGCCATCTCTTTGAGACAAAAGGTCTAATCAGTGTGGCCTGTAAGAACTCTATAAGGTGGGCCTTATTGATCAACTGTCTGGATTGTCCTAAGGGTTGGATAATGTGATCGGGTGCACCAGCGGGCCCCGCTAAGTTGTGATACATCCAGAAATTCATGTTAGGAAAGGAAGACCTCAGCATCCCTATCTACAGCAATGGCATCACAGCAAGGTAAGTCATTCGCTTCTTCAGATCTCCATATCTAATGCACAGCAAGATCCTCTGGCAATTCCGCATTAAGAAAATATTACAGTTGGTATCAGAGCCGCTGTGTAATAGGTATGGATGATCGAATCCAGCCAATCCAGACGTTGGGATTTCGGATCTCAAATCCAGCCATAGGGATTTTCACTCCCAAAACAGACAACTGAGATTTTGAATCCTACATCTGGAATTCGGCATCCAGAATATAAATTAGGTTTTCGATCCCTAAATCCAGACTTTAGGGATTCTAATTTCCAAATTCAGACATCAGGGTCCTTGATCCCCAAATCAGAGATTTTCGAAACTCTGAATTTAGGAATTGGAATATCGAACCTCAAATCTACGAATTGGGAATTCCGGATTAATTATTCCCAAAACAGGCCATGGGAATTTCGATTCCCAAAATCGGAGATAAGGGATTTGAATCCCAAAATCCAGAATATTTGGGGATTTCAGTCCCATTAGGAATTTTACTTCGTCTTACCTGTGATTGTTAGAGGCCGGCAGCTATTATCATCTTTCAATGATGCAGGCGTCGGTGATGCCTTGCATCTCCTTCTTTCTTGCCCATCAGCCATTATCGACGTCTTGTACTCGCGTTCTTATCGCTGACGGCCGAAACCTTGGGTTTCGGATGACGCCGGAGCCATCACCTTTTCATCCCGCGTGGTCGAGGCTACCGGCAGTGGCAAAGGGAGAGCGAGAGCGGGGGGAGAAGGAAGGAGAGGTTCTCAGAGAGAGAGAGAGAGAGCGCGAAGGAGAGGTTTTCAGAGAGGGAGAGAGGAAGGCGTGGTTTTGTGAGAGAGAGAGAGGTTGCTTAATCGGCAAGCAAAAACAAAAATGACCGTTAAAGATATTTTGGTAATTTAAGGCGATCTAATAAACGCGGATTTGGAAAGCGGATTACGTCCTACCCCGCCGGACGATAATCCGTCCGGGCAGGGCTCTGTGGGGCCCACCGTGATGAAATATTTTTATCCAAGCCGTTCATCTCTTTTCTCATATCAATTTATGACGTCAACCAAAATTTGAGGAAAGTAGAATTCTCCAGCGAACCACACGAAAGGAAGCAGCAGTGATAATGACACTTACCGTTGAAACATCTCCGAGAGCCAACGTTTTGATATGATCATTTTTAATCATATCAGCTTGATCCGAAACTTCTGCAGACCCCAGGAAGTTTTTAATGGTGGACATTCATTCCCCACTTTGTGGTCCACTTAAGCCTTGGTTCCACAGTTTTAGTTTCATACCTTAAAATTATCTCCAAATATGGATGGACCGCGTGGATAAAACCATTACATTACTTTGGGCCCACAGAGCCCCACCCCGACGGATGCGGATTGCGTCCGGGCAGGGCTCTATGGGGCTTACTTAAGCCCTTAAGCTACCTCAATTTTTGGATCATATCTTAAATATAATCATATAAAAATAATTAAAGATGTGGATAAAATACTTACATCACGGTGGGCCCCACACAGCCCTGCCCTGACGGATTACCGTCCGGGGGATAGGACGCAATCTGCTTCCGCAGATTTCTGGCTAAAGCCACGAAGTTCCTGCGCTGGAAACGTGGGTGGGGCCCACCGCGATGTTTGTTAGAAATCCACCCCATTCATCCTTTTTGTGAGCTCATTTTAGGTCTTAAGATCAAAATCGAATAGGATCCAAGACTCGAGTGGGCCGCACTAAAGGAAAAGGTGGGTAGGAAAATTCCTACCTTTGAAACTCCCTGGGTCGTCAATGATGTTTACATGCCATCCATACCGTTCATAATGTCATTCCTACTAGGATAAACTGAAAATACAAATATTAGCCGTATTTAAATCTTTTGAAGCCCCATAAATATTTCAACCGTGGATGATTCAATCTCACTATTTCGGCCCACTTGAGTATTGAATTCGAGTCATTTTTGTCTTTATGTCCTAAACTGAGCTCACAAAACGGGTGGGCCCTGCGTTGAAACCTAGGTGGGCCCACTGTTATGTTTGCAAGGAGTCTAGCAATGGCTTATCCTCCAAGGAAACTATCATAAATTAATGTTCACTAATCTGGTAAGACATATCACATCGGCCATGCCCAATTTCTCCCCAAGTAAGCAACATATTCCTCTAACAATATGCCAATTGACTAGACTCAAGTTGGTGGTTAGGATCGTCCAATGTAGACATTTATTGGCTTCGATCCCTCTTGCATGGTCCTCAATATATGAACAATTTTACTCATCCAAAGGTGGGCCTTTGCCTCGAGAAGTAGTCATAAGGTAGCCCTTACACCTGGGTCTATTGGACCTTTCTTTCTTTCTTTCTTTCTTTCTTTCTTTTTTTTTTATTCACTGAATTGAACTCGGACCCTAAGAAATGAAGGGGTGGGTGTTCGTCTCGGGGTGGTCCACGCTAGTATAATAAAAAAGAGGATGCCTTGAGTCCAACTAGTTGGACCATAGTTTAAGGTCTACCGAGTAGATTACTCCTACCAATTAAGTGCTTGCGAAATCCCAATCCTCCATAAGTTGCCCCACCATGAGGCAACCTATCCACTGAAGTGACCATCACCATAGAAAACAATGTACAGCCATTGATGAGTGAACATGTATGATTTTCATACATAAAAAACTTACCATTGGTTCAGCATTCAAGGAGATCCATTCACTTAATAAATTCGAAGTTATCCATTGGGTGGACCATAACCACCAATTAGGGTCCACTTAATTGCCATTTTGTTAGAGGAATAGGTTGCTCAAATGGAGAGAAATTGGGCATGGCCAATGTTGATGTCCTATTAGATTAGCTTCTCACATATCATGGATGATGACTATCATGCGATTACATTTGCATTGCTTTATTTCTTCCAGAAGATTTACATGTTTTTTTTTTTTAAAGGTTAGCTTATATATATGGGGTACTCATGTTTCTCCTTTTTAACGACTATGATATAATCACTCTCATTGCATTCTGATTTGAACGTTAACCATTTACATTCTGATTTGATTTTTAAGAAGTGTTTAAAAAGATACATCATTAATCCGTATAATTATCATTCCACTACCTTTTATCACTATCACGGCCGGTTCCAATAAATGGATGATAGCTTGGGTGATGTTTATGTAAAGT
Source organism: Magnolia kwangsiensis (assembly GCA_037074715.1). Lineage (NCBI taxonomy): Eukaryota > Viridiplantae > Streptophyta > Magnoliopsida > Magnoliales > Magnoliaceae > Magnolia > Magnolia kwangsiensis. The sequence goes on along the minus strand of JAYEFE010000226.1, from coordinate 11,993 downwards.
CTATCCCAACAGCTAGGTGTGTCACCCATGTTAGGCCAAGAGGCAAAATTGCAGCTCTATATCTGATTGAAGTGGACCATATGATTAGAAACATTGTATAGAGCAACACTCGCTCTCCAAACTGTTTCATTAGTGGGGTCCACTTGAATCATGGATGGGTATGATTTTATTGGACACAGGCTAAATTTTTGTTTGGAATATAATGCTGGAGTGGATTTTATATAACTAACATAGGGCCGGTAAAAATCATTCCTTTAGTGTGGCCCGCTAAAATTACAAGTCAACCTGATTTTGTACATGTGGGTGGGAATATATATCTAATGGTCGGGTGGATCTTAATCACGGTTGGCTTGTCAAAATCAAGAGTGGCATCCCATGCAATTACCTCTTTTCTAAATCTCTGTACAGTTTAAGAGGGACCCCCGACTTCATTTTCGACAGGGCCTAACAATGTGCATGCAAAATCCATTTTCAACCATTGTATGCATAATCCAGTTTAAGCCCGAAGCTATAAAAAATGAGGTTAATCTATGATTCATATTGGTTGTAATGTAAAAGGTTCAATCATTGATATGAACCATCAATCATTTGGGGCAGCCACTCAATGGCCCATCCCTCTCAAATAACTTTGATTAAATTATCAAATCTTATAAAATGACTTTGACAGGATGACACTAACCATCAACTTAGTAGTTGGGCAAATGACGGCCTATATTTAATGTACTCATAAAGGTATAAGAATTGACATAAACCATCCATCTTGTGGGGCCCACATTTGATGGCTCATCATCCAATTAGTGGTTTGGGACATGCATAGCCTACATTGAATACATACTAGAAAGATATGGACCATCCATTATGTGGGGTTCACCTTTAATGTCCTGGCACTCTTAAATTACTTTGATGGGATGAACCTAACCATCCCGTTAGTGGTCTTGGAAATGGATGGTCCATACTAAGGATGCTAGAAAGATTTTAGAATTATTGTGAATTGTCAATCATGTGTGCCCATCATTTTGATCACCCATCCTTCTCAAATCACCCTGTTTGGATGATCTTACAAATCGATAAGTAGTTTGGGAAATGGACGGCTCATATTGAGTGTGCTAGAAAATCTAAGGTTGATGTGTATTGTCCATCATGTGTGGCTTAAAATCACTTCAATTAGGTGATCTTAATATTCCGATTATTGGTTTAGGAACTGAATAGTCCATATTGAGTACACTGGAAGGACTGTCCATCATGGGAGGCCACTATGGATTGCACATCCCTCTAAAAGCACTTTGATCGAATAGGCCATTGGTACTAGAGTTCCGTGCATCTAAAAGCGCTTTGATCGAATAGGTCATTGGTACTAGAGTTCCGTGCATCCAAAAATAGGAAAGACATGCGTGCGGTTTTATTTTTGAAAAATGTTTTATTATTCTTGTAGGGCCTGTTTGGTTGAACGTATATCCTTGTATTTTTCATGAAATTTCTCTTAAATTAAAAATAAATGCATACAATCAAAAATTGGATCAATTTTTATGACATAACATGTGATTCAAAACCAGAGCTTTGTGGGCCAAACATGATATGTGTTATATCCACACCCTTCGGGGCCCAAAGATAAGATCTCAAGTGGACCACACACTACATAATTAAGGCAGTAGAGATTGAACGCTAACCGTTTAGATGTTCTTCCGGTGGTGTGGCACACTTAAGCTTTGGAGATTGAATGCTGACCATTTACATTCAGATTTGATTTTTAAGAAGGTTTTAAAAAAGTCATCTCGTTAGTCTATATAATTATCATTCCACTATTTTCTATTACCGCTTGTTCCAATAAATGGATGATGGCTTGGGTGATGTTAATGTAAAATCCTTCCAACCGCTAGGTGGGTCATCCCATGTTAGGCAAAGGGACAAAAATGCACCTCTATTTCTGATTCAGGTGGACCACATGATTAGAAACATTGTACAGGCTCTCCAAACTGTTTCATTAGTAGGGCCTACTTGAATCATAGATGGGTATTATTCAATTAATGATTGAAAGGATACGATTGTATTTTGAGGTGAAATTGGACATGCTCTATCCATGATTAGTGCCATCAAATCGATGGTCAGGATCACTAACCCCTAACCCCACATGTACAAAATGGGTATAATAGTAAAGTTTCCATAGCCATGGTGGGCTGGGACTGTGGTGTTTTAGTCACAGTCAAATCTGATACTCTCCGAGTAATTGTAATGATGTATTGTAGACGTGGCACACTAGATTTTACAATCTAGACCATCCATTGAAAGCGGACCATAGATGCCGTATGCCTCGATATTCTTTAGAAGAACCTAGACATCGTATATGGCACTTTTTTTTTCTAGACTTGTATCTACCTTACTTTTTGGACCATGCCTAACATTTGTTGTCAAGACGAATGGACATCATGGATATACAATGCATATATCGAGGTGGGTCCCACAGTTAGGGACTCGACCATTAAGCTGGCCTAATTAAAGACGTGTGAAATGACAATTTTACATTTTTCATTAAGATTTTGCATTTGACGTGCTTACACCGTGCTTTTTCATTAGTACATCTTTTTTGTTAGGGATTGCATTATAACTAGAGCTGGGCATCAAGTCGAGTTGAATCAAGGTAGGGCTGACTTGACTCAATCAGGTTTTGAAATACGCCTAACTTGAACTTGACTCAACTCAGAACCAAGTCCAGCATGCTTGAGCTGATCCAAATATGAGTCTGGCTTGGACTAATCCGAACCGAGTCCGAACTGGTAAAAAGCACCGAGTCGGTTTGAGTTGGCAACAATTGGAATCGAGAGACGGGAGAGGGAGGGAGGGAGGGCGCAAGTGAAAAGAAGAGAGAGAGAGAGAGAGGGACAATGATTTTCACTGTTAAAACATTTGTAGGGCCCACCATAATATTTATTTACCATCCGACTTGTTCATAGGGTCAAAGAGAAGTCGATGAAGAGTAGAAAATATCATATTGATACAAAACTTTTGTGACCATAAAAGGATTTCAATGGTATACATTTAATTCCCGTTGCCTTCTGCGGTGTAGTCCATTTGATCTTTGAATCTGTCTTATTGCTCGGCTCAAGACTAGTGAAAAGCTCACCAAATGAATTGACGGCTTAGATGTAATGCATACCTCGTGATGGGACCCACAGAACTTGGGGGCGTTAACACACCAGCAAGGTCTGTGGTGTGTGGTACACCAGCCAATCCGCTTCCACACAACTGGCATCTAACAGTCAGACAGATCTCATCTTTCGTCTTAGTGATGTATCTTCATAGCAAATACGGGTACGAGCGGCATGGATCTCCTGTACGTGTGGCTCGATAACACGCGTGAGCGATGATTCCAAAAAGAACCATGTCCAGGTGTGTATAACGGTCAGACGGCTGACTGTTTCTATTAAATGACCATGATACCCTTAACGGTCTGATGATTTTTATACGATTTCAGTCCTTCTCTCTCTCCCTCTCAAAACCTCTCCTTTCCCGCCTCTCTTTGAAAACCTCTCTCTCCTTTCACGTCTCTCTCTCTCTCTCTCTCTCTGAAAACCTCTCCCTCGTTCCCTCTCTCTCTCTGAAACCCCTTTTCATCTCTGTCATCACCATTGGAAGAATGATGCAGGGGTACCGTAGGTGCGCAGTTCATCAATCTCTGTCTCGCCTCTCTCATTTCTTTCCATCGTCTCTCTCTCTCTCTCTCTCTCTCTCTCTGGGAATTGAAATCCCCAATTACAGGATTCAGGGATTCAAAAATTCCGAATATCTGATTTCGATTTTTGAAAGCCCTAATTGCCATCTGGATTTGGGGTTCGAAATCCCTAACTGCTGTACCTGGATTTAGGGTTCAGATCTGAAATCCCCAATATGTGATTTGGGATTCGAAATCCCTAATTACTGATATGGGTTTAGAAATCTCAATTCCCAGATTTAGGGATTCGAATATAAAATCCCCAAATTGATTTAGGGTTTAGGATCTGAAATCGCCAATTAGGTTTCGAAATACGAAATCCCAATTTGCCTGATTTGGGAATTCGAATTGATTTCAAAACCCTAATTATCCTGATTTGGGGATTGGAATCCAAAATCCCTAATTATCTAATTTGGATTTGAATTGGAAATCCCCTAATTACTGAATTGGATCATCCATTCCTAATGCACAGTGTCTCTGAGGCCTGTCTCCGGAAAATGCTGCCACTTGTAAGCATCCTCTTTGATTTGTGTTACAATTCTTCTAGACTTCCAAAGGAATCTTGGCAAGCTTTTAAGGGTGTGTTTGCATTGGATTTCTGTAGGTATTTTCCCAGGACAAGTCTATCTATGCAGGTGTTGAGGATGCATTCGTCACAATTTATTTGATGAGAAACCCTACAGAAACTTCTGCAAATCTATTGAACCTTGCTAAAGAATCTAGTATCGGCGATCTAGCAGCTCTAGAAATTATAGTTTGTTCCTTAGTATCTAAGGGGGATATTTCTACAAGAACGGTATGTGTATTCGATTGTCATAATTTCAGGTACTGCTTCCATCAACACGATTCACTCACTTTGCTATAGAAGTTATGCATTGGTGTTCTTTTGGCATTCTTTGATGTGCATAGTTAGACACTTAGACTAATAACTACGAGTGCTGCTTTCTGCACACTTAAGGGCCTGTTTTCTTCACCAATTACCATAGTAATGTAAAGAAAATGTGCAGTAATTACAAATTGCTTTACCTGCTTTCTGAGTCTGACTACATCTGCATTTGACCACTGATTGATGTGGTAAATTATAATGATGGCATTTTTACATTACCTGAATATCAAATCGTCACAAAAATACATTGATGTTGCTGTTTGGATTCAAAATTTTTACAGTAATTACATCTTGATTGGGATCATTTCAATGGATAGAAACCTTTGACATGATTGGGCCATTTATGTGGATCCGAACCGTTCATATGATTTGGCTTATTTGGTGATCCAAATGCATGATTTGTGCTTTTTAAGTGATCCAAACTCATCGTATGATATGTTAAGTTAATCTATATTATTAATATTGTTGAGATCAATTCTTAGTGATCCACACTGTTAATTTTGTAGAGCCCTCTTTAACTTTACAAACAATTTTAATGATCGGGCCTATTGTTGCTGATCCTTCATTATTGCTTCTAGTTTAGTTAATTGAGGTGATTTGGTCCTTCATCTTATTTTCGCTTCATTAGTGATCCAAACTCAACCTATGATTGAGGCTATTTTCAACGACCCATGCCAATAGATATGTAAAGTTGATCTATATTATACATATTATAGAGATCAGTTCTCAGTGATCCATACCGTTAATGTTGTAGATCCCTCTTTTAACTTTACAAACAATTTTAAATGATTGGGCCTGATTTTGTCAATCCTTCATTTTATTAGATCCAATATAGTTGGTTGAGGTGATTCAACTATAGGGGGATGTACAGTGATGAATTTTCCATTTTCAGAGACTTTGGTTTAAGAGTCGGCTATAGTTGGTCCATTTTAGAATTCATGCTATTTTAGTGATCTACATCATTCGTATTAAGGCATACACTTAACAAATCAATTAGTGAATGTTGCATGAACCAAAAGTTACTAGTGATTCAAATTTTGCTAATGATTGGGCTCATTTTCAGTGGCACATACCTTTGATGTGCTTGAACCATTTCAAGTGATCTCAACCGTTCATATGGTTAGTCTTGTTTTCTGTGATCCATACTCTTCATATGATTAGAGTCGTGTCGGTGATGTAAACCATTCATTAGTTGAGGCCTTTTTTTAGTGATCCAAACCAGTTGGTATAGTTATGCCTCTTTTCACCAATCCATTAAGTTCATCTTTTGATACTTAGGCCTCTATTCATTAATAGAACACTTAATATTTTGGAGTTGTTTTCAGTGATCTAGATCGGTTTGATGTAATCAGGCCTTTGTTTACCTATCTTATCACTTAATGCTATATACTCCTTGTTGGATTGCACAAGCGTAGAAAAATGTTAGGAGAGGATGTATCTCATCTCAAAATTATGATCATTTTCAATAATCCAAACTGGTTACATGATTCATCAGTATTTAGTGATTCAAATTATTAATAAGGCAGAGTTTGTTTCCAATAATATGAACCACTCATATGATTTTGTAGGACCCTCTTCATCTTTACAAATGACCCAAACCATTCATATGATTTGGCCCATTTCTAGTGATCCAAACCTTTGACATGCTTGAGCCATTTCAATGGCTCAAAACCTTTGACGTGCTTTGGCCATCTCAACGGATTTGAACTTCTTATACGATTCGGCACATTCAGTGATCCAAATACGTCATATGATTCGTGCTGCTGTTAGTGATCTAAACTCATCATATTATTGAAGCCTCTTTCCATGACCCATCCTAATGGATATGTTAAGCTGATCCATCGATTCATAATATTTGAGGTTGGTTCTTAGTGATCCACATCGTTAATTTTAATAGGACCCGCTTCCGTTCTATCCACAATTCAAACAGTCAAGTTTCTTTTACAACAATACAAATATGATTTGGCCCATTTCTATTGATCTAAACCTTTGACATGGGCTATTTCGATAGATAAAAAACATTGACATGCTTGGGCCATTCACTGGATCTAAGTTGTTCATGTTATTCGGATCATTCGACAATACAAACTCATCATATGATTGAAGCTGCTGTTCATGATCCAAACTCATCATATGATTGAAGTTGTTTTTCGTTATCCACGGCAATGGATATGCTAAGTTGATCCATGCCCTAAATTTTTTAGGACCCTCTTAAGCTTTACAAATGATCCAAATTGTTTATATGATTTGGCCCATTTCTAGTGATCCAATCATTTCACTTGCTTGGGCCATTTTAGTGGATCAAAGCCTTTGACATGCTTGGGCCATTTCAACGGATTTGAACTTCTTAAATGATTCGGCCCATTCAATGATACAAATGCATCTTATGATTCGTGCTGCTGTTAGTAATCTAAACTCACCATATGATTGTAGCCTCTTTCCGTGACCCATCCCAATGGATATGTTAAGTCGATCCATCTATTCATAATATTTGAAGTTGGTTCTTAGTGATCCACATCGTTAATTTTGTAGGACCATCTTCAATTCTATACACAATTCAAACAGTTAGGTTTCTTTTTACAAGGATCCAAATTCATATGATTTGGCCAATTTCTAGTGATCCAAACCTTTGACATGGGCCATTTCGATGGATAAAAAACATTGACATGCTTGGGCCATCTACTGGATCCAAATTGTTCATATGATTCGGCTCATTTGGCGATCCAAACTCATCATACGACTGAAGCTTCTTTTCATATCAATTTTGTAGGACCAACTTCACCTTTACAAATGATTCAAGCTGTTCATATGATTTGGCCCATTTCTAGTGATCCAAACCTTTTACATGCTTGGGCCACTTCAATGGATCAAAACCTTTGATGTGCTTTGGCCATTTCAACGGATTTGAACTTCTTATACGATTCGGCACATTCAGCGATCCAAATACATCATATGATTTGTGTTGCTGTTAATGATCCAAACTCATCATATGATTGAAGTTGCTATTCATGATCCATGGCAATGGATATGCTAAGTTGATCCATGCCTTAAATTTTGTCGGACCATCTTCAACTTTATAAATTATTCAAACAGTTCATATGATTTGGCCCATTTATAGTGATGCAAACCTTTGACATGCTTGGGCCATTTCAATGGATCAAAACCTTTGACGTGCTTTGGCCTTTTCGACGGATTTGAACTTCTTATATCATTCAGCACATTCAGCGATCCAAATACATCTCATGATTTGTGCTGCTGTTAGTGATCTAAACTCATCATATGATTGAGGCCTCTTTCCATGACCCATCCCAATGGATATGTTTAGGTGATCCATCTATTCATAATATTTGAGGTTGGTTCTTAGTGATCCACATCGTTAATTTTAATAGTACCCTCTTTCGTTCTATCCACAATTCAAATAGTCAGGTTTCTTTTTACAACGATATAAATCTATATTATTTGTCCCATTTCTATTGATCTAAACCTTTGACATAGGCTATTTCGATGGATAAAAAACATTTACATGCTTGGGCCATTCAATGGATCCAAATTGTTCATATTATTCGGATCATTCTGTGATACAAACTCATCATACGATCGAAGCTGTTGGTCATGATCCAAACTCATCATATGATTGAAGTTGTTTTTTGTGATCCATGGCAATGGATATGCTAAGTTTATCCATGCCCTAAATTTTGTAGGACCTTCTTAAGCTTTACAAATGATTATTGTTCGTATGATTTGGTCCATTTCTAGTGATCCAATCATTTCACATGCTTGGGCCATTTCGATGGATCAAAACTTTTGATGTGCTTGGGCCATTCTAGCGGATTTGAACTTCTTATATGATTCGGCTCATTCAACGATACAAATGCATCTTATGATTCGTGTTGCTGTTAGTGATCTAAACTCATCATATGATTGAAGCCTCTTTCCATTACCCATCCCAATTGATATGTTAAGTTTATTCATCTATTCATAATATTTGAGGTTGGTTCTAAGATATCCACATCGTTAATTTTGTTGGACCCTATTCAGTTTTATACACAATTCAATCAGTCAGGTTTCTTTTTATGAGGATCCAAATTCATATGATTTGGCCTATTTATAGTGATCCAAACCTTTGACATGGGACATTTCGATGGATAAAAAACATTGACATGCTTGGGCTATTTAGTGGATTCAAATTGTTCATATGATTTGGCTTATTCGGCGATCTAAACTCATCATACGATTGAAGTTGATTTTCTTGATCCAAACTCATCATATGATTGAAACTGCTTTTCATGATCCATGGCAATGCATTTGCTAAGTTGATCCATGCCCCAAATTTTGTAGGACCCTCGACATCTCTACAAATGATCCCCTTTCTAATGATTCAAACCTTTGACATGCTTAGGCCATTTCAATGGATCAAAACCTTTAACGTGCTTTCGCCATTTCAGTTTAGCGATCTAAATACATCATATGATTCGTGCTGCTATTAGTGACCCATCCCAATGGATATGTTAAGGCGATCCATCTATTCATAATATTCGAGATTGGTTTTCAGTGATCCACATCGTTAATTTTGTAGGACTCTCCTTAATACTAGACACAATTCAAATAGTCAGGTTTCTTTTTATAAGGATCCAAATTCCTATGATTCGGCCCATTTCTAGTGATCCAAACATTTGACATGGGCCATTTCGATGGATAAAAACATTGACATGCTTGGGCCATTTAGTGGTTCCAAATTGTTCATATAATTCGACGATCCAAACTCATCATACGATTGAAGCTACTTTTCATGATCCAAACTCATCATATGATTGAAGCTGCTTTTCAGGATCCATGTCAATGGATATGCATAGTTGATCCATGCCCTAAATTTTATAAGACCCTCGTCATCTCTACAAATGATCCAAACTGTTCATATAATTAGGCCCATTTCTAGTGATCCAAACCTTTGACATGCTTGGGCCATTTCAATGGATCAAAATCTTTAACGTGCTTTGGCCATTTCAGCAGATTTGAACTCTTATATGAATCGTCCCGTTTAGCAATCCAAATACATCATAAGAGCTACTGTTAGTGACATAAACTCATCATATGATTGAAGTATCTTTCCATGACCCATCCCAATGGATATGTTAAGTTGATCCATCTATTCATAATATTTGAGGTTGGTTCTCAGTGATCCACATCGTTAATTTTGTAAGACCATCTTCAATTCTAAACACAATTCAAACAGTCGGGTTTCTTTCAACAAGGATCCAAATTCATATTATTTGGCCCATTTCTAGTAATCCAAACCTTTGACATGGGCCATTTTGATGGATAAAAAACATTGACATGCTTGGTCCATCTACTGGATCCAAATTGTTCATATGATTCTAGCTCATTTGGCGATCCAAACTCATCATACGATTAATGCTGCTTTTCATGATCCAAACTCATCATATGATTGAAGTTGCTATTCATGATCCATGGCAATGGATATGCTAAGTTGATCCATGCCTTAAATTTTGTAGGACCATCTTTAGCTTTACAAATGATTCAAACTGTTCATATGATTTGGCCCATTTTTAGCGATCCAAACCTTTGACATGCTTGGTCCATTTCAATGGATGAAAACCTTTGACATGCTTTGGTCCATTTTTAGCGATCCAAACCTTTGACATGCTTGGTCCATTTCAATGGATGAAAACCTTTGACATGCTTTGGTCATTTCAGCGGATTTGAACTTCTTATATGATTCGGCACATTCGGCCATCCAATTACATCATATGATTTGTGATGCTGTTAGTGATCTGAACTCATCATATGATTGAGGCCTCTTTCCATGACCCATCCCAATGGATATGTTAAGTTGATCCATCCATTCTTAATATTTTAGGATGGTTCTTAGTGATTTACAATGTTAATTTTAATAGGACCCTCTTTCGTTCTATCCACAATTCAAACAGTTAGGTTTCTTTCTACAACGATACAAATTTATATGATTTGGCCCATTTCTATTGATCTAAAGCTTTGACATGGGCCATTTCAATGGATCAAAGACATTGACATGCTTAGGCCTTTCAATGGATAAAAATTGTTCATATTATTCGGATCATTCGGTGATACAAACTCATCATACGACTGAAGTTGATATTCATGATCCAAACTCATCATATGACTGAAGTTGTTTTTCATGATCCATGGCAATGGATATGCTAAGTTGATCCATGCCCTCAATTTTGTAGGACCCTCTTAAGCTTTACAAATAATCCAAACAGTTCATATGATTTGGTCCATTTATAGTGATCCAATCATTTCACATGCTTGGGCCGTTTCAACGGATCAAAACCTTTGACATGCTTGGGCCATTTCAGCGGATTTGAACTTCTTAAATGATTCGGCCCATTCAACGATACAAATGCATCTTATGATTCGTGCTGCTGTTAGTGATCTAAACTCATCATATGATTGTAGACTCTTTCCATGACCCATCCCATTGGGTATGTTAAGTCGATCTATCTATTCATAATATTTGAAGTTGGTTCTTAGTGATCCAAATCGTTAATTTTGTAGGACCATCTTCAATTCTATACAAAATTCAAATAGTCAGGTTTCTTTTTACAAGGATCCAAATTCATATGATTTGGCCCATTTCTAGTGATCCAAACGTTTGACATTGGCCATTTCGATGGATAAAAAATATTGACATGCTTGGGCCATCTACTGGATCCAAATTGTTCATATGATTCGGCTCATTTGGCGATCCAAACTCATCATACGATTGAGCTGCTTTTCATGATCCAAATTCATCATATGATTGAAGTTGCTATTCATGATCCATGGTAATGGATATGCTAAGTTGATGCATGCCTTAAATTTTGTAGGACCATCTTCAACTTTACAAATCATTCAAATTGTTCATATGATTTGGCCCATTTCTAGTTATCCAAACCTTTGACATGCTTGGTCCATTTCAATGGATCAAAACCTTTAACGTGCTTTGCCCATTTCAGCGGATTTGAACTTCTTATATGATTCGGCACATTCAGTGATCCAAATACATCATATGATTCGTGCTGCTGTTAGTGATCTAAACTCATCATATGATTGAAGCCTCTTTCCGTGACCCATCCCGATGGATATGTAAGGTGATCCATCTATTCATAATATTTTAAGTTGGTTCTTAGTGATCCACATCGTTAATTTTAATAGGACCCTCTTCTGTTCCATCCACAATACAAACAGTCAGGTTTCTTTTTACAACAATACAAATTTATATGATTTGGCCCATTTCTATTGATACAAACTTTTGACATGGGCCATTTCGATGGATAAAAAACATTGACATGCTTGGGCCATTCAATGCATCCAAATTGTTCATATTATTCGGATCATTCTGTGATACAAACTCATTATATG
>JAYEFE010000225.1:0-113820 GCA_037074715.1 Magnolia kwangsiensis | reverse complement strand
CTGTCTGCGTGCTGCTGCTGCTGGGGTCGCTGAGGTGGTCGGAACTGCTGCCTCTGCTGCTGCGGCCTCTGAGGCTGATGCTGATGCTGATGCTGCTGCTGAGGTGGCCTCGGTGGTAGAGGCTGCTGTCGCTGCTGCTGTGGGGGTCTCTGCTGCTGTGGTGGAGGTCTCTGCTGCTGTGGACCTCTCTGCTGCTGCTGGGGACTGGGACACTCCCATGAACGGTGTCCCGTCGCACCGCACCTGAAGCAAGTGCCGGTGAACTGTCTCAGAGGTGGTGGTGGAGGTGCTGCTGGTGCTGATGGTGCACGGAAAGCTGGGCGACCAGTACGCCTCTGCTGCTGTGGTCGACCCTGCTGGGAATGACTGGAAGGAGCCTGCCTCTTCCGGTCTCCCCTCTGACCACGATCAGACTGAGAACCGGCCCACTCAGTCTCATATATCTGAGCCTTCCGCACTACTGCCTGGAAGGTAGGAAGCTCATGCCCAATAACGCGACCTCGAAGGCCGTAACGTAAGCCGTGCTCGAAACGGCGGGCCTTCCGCCCCTCATCATCAACCATGTACGGCGCAAATCTCGATAGTGCCATGAAACGGGCCGCGTACTGTGCCACGGTCATGTCTCCCTGTACCAGAGTCTCGAACTCTAAGGCTCGCTGGCGACGGATGTGGTCAGGGAAGTACTGCTCCTCGAATCGCTCCACAAAGTCCTCCCATGTCCAGACATAGTCAGGTCCGGCGACACGGGCGACAGAGGTCCACCAATGCTCGGCCTCACCGTGGAAGAGAAATACTGCTAACCGGACGCGCTGCTCGGTCGTACACAACATGGTATCGAATATCTTCTCCACATCGGAGCGCCATCTCTCGGCTGCAGTCGGATCCGGCTCGCCCTGGAAACGAGGGGGATCATGCCGTCTAAACTCACGAAGTACGGCGCTCGCGCGCTCCTGCTCCGCCTGAGCTGGTGAAACAGCTGGGCGTCTACCCTGTCCCTGTAGTGCAGCTGTCACAGCCTGCAACATCTGCTGTAACTGAGAGGCACTCACAGTCACAGTCGGCTCCTCATCAGCCTCGGGTGGAGGAATGTCATCCTCATGGGAGGAATCAGGGATCTCTGAGGGTGGGATGGGAGACGCAGGTGGTAGAGCTGGAGTCTCTGATGGTGAAGTGGAATCCTCAGGTGGTGGTGCGGGAGTCGATCGAGTAACAGGCGCCATACCCTACAGGAAAGAGCGAAAGCGCCTATCAACTTCAAAACTCTCGAATGTACGCACGTTAACGGTCTGAATCAGAAGGTCGTGAAGTTATCCGAACTTCAGAACTTAGCCATTCTTCACTCATAGCAAACATGTAATGTTGTTCTCGGTTATTCCCAAGTTATGCTCTGATACCAACTTCTGTCACGCCCCAAACCCGGGAACCGGGCTCACAAAATTCCCGATCGCCGAATCCGGCGCCGACAGCCTCCGTAGAACCCCATTCTTGGCTCCTAGCTCCCATTCGCCAGGTTCCGATCCTGGGATACTACGAGGAGGATTTCAAATACCAGTTTGATACGTAATAAGCATAACCAAAGGCATAACCCACAAACAACAACCAAGCACTCCATTACATTTCCACTATGATCAAAAATTTTTACAAGTACAATGGGCATAAAGGGAAATACAATGGTAAATAACAAAAACTCCAAAATGATCAGCGACGCGCTCCTGCCTCAACGCTGCTGCAGTCCAACGTCACCTGCACGCAACGGTCGTGCATAAGCTTACAGAAAGCTTAGAGGGTGGTGAAAGTGTGTGCGCAAGGTAGTAATATGAATGCAATGTCAGAGTAATGCGGAATATGCAGATGGAACCAAAACGTCATGAGCCGTACCAAGGCTATGCAATGCAAGACATGAATGGTATCGGCCATCCCAAGGCCATGCAATGTGCAATGCAACTCAAGCATGCAGATCCTCATTAATGTCCACATATCAGTACAGCTCAAAGTATGGAATATCACCGGGGTCTAGTACACTCTAAACCAGATTGCCGCCACATCGCGCGCAATAAGGTAAGTGGAAGAGACCTCACTATCCGTCTGCCAATATCGGGCGCGACTCGTCGATAGCGGACCCATTCCTCGAGCTGGTCAGACTCAGCCTAGCATTGCCCCCTACTCTCGGGCGGGTAAGGCCGCACCCCCTTCCAACCGACCACGACACAGTGGAGAGCGTAACCGTCTGGTAATCGGCACTCAACGCTCATCTACCCACTCGGTCTAGACGTTGGAGCAACCTCTTGGTACCATAAGGGTTTAGGGACTTTCACCCAGGGATATCTATAGTACCCCATGTAGAACAAGTATTTCCGGTATCCAATCCTGCCAACCACGATACGTCTATGGAGGCTACGGCCCCGATGTCGCTAGGGCGTATAATAACCATGTCACACAAATGCGGAATGCATGAATCACGCTATCCAGTCATGCAACCAATCCTGCGCATAACGTGCGCTCATGTAGGGCAACGCCGCCTAACCGGGAGCCCATAGACAACCTGTCCGAAGTTATATGCTATGATCAGTCAATCCTCATATCAAGCATACATATGATGCGTATGATCATGGGTCATGAAACCATACTAAACATGTTATATAAAATGAAGTATCTTACTATGCAGATGGGCCTGGACGGCCGAAATACAACAAGTACGGCCAGTAATGGGCCCTAAGGAGAGTCGTAATGTGGACATCCAACCAGCATTACATTCGCAATGTGGACATCAAACCAACATTGCACCCAAGTCACGATCTTGTAAACCTCAGTACTTAGTCTATAATGGATTTACACATTGCAATGGACCGTAGGTTGTCCCCATTGGACCTCACATATGTATCAAATATGCCATATCCCATAGGCCCTTTATTCATCAGATAGGCCACATATATGGGCCACACCAATGGGTCTGATGTGCATTGCAATGGGTTAAACCCGTGGGTCTTGGATTACATCAAATGAGCTTAGTCTCGTGGGTCTTAAATATGACCAATGGGCCACACCAATCTGGTCCCCAAAGTACATCAAATGGACTTTAATCTCGTGGGCCCTAGTACATCTCAGTGGGCCTTCACCCATGGGCCCTTAGAACGACAAATGGCCTAATCTCATGGGCTTTAAAATACAACAAATGGGCCCAATCCCATGGGCCTTGGAACACATCAAATGGATCTACTTCCATGGCCTAGAGGCCTACTGAAATGTTTATTTGCCATTCAAACTGATTGGTAAGGGGGCTCGCGGAAATATTCGTTTGCAATCCAATATGTTCAAAAGGTCATACGGACCTTGGGCCCACATATACAATATGTATAGTAATATACATATATTATAACTACAACAATAACTTATACATTAAGGGAATAAATGTATATAAAATAACCATCTATAAATAGCTGCTGCTGTAGATTGTTAAGCATTTAAAAAGGGAATAGAGGTGGGTCCCACGTATGGCCCACCACTGTATACATATTATGAACTATATAATATAAGATATAAAAAATATATAATAGGTAATATGTATCCATATATAATGGTGAGACCCACATAAGTTGCTGTGGCAGGGGGACAGTGGGCCCCACCATCAAAACAGATGGACGGCAATGACAAGGGCACAATGCCCCGTGGGTTCCACCGTCTGTTGTACGGTGAGAAATGGCACACGCACAACACAACACATTCATCACTGTGGGTCCCATGTGGGGCCCACCCTGAAGCATTTAGATGACATCCAACCCGTTCATATGGTCACTTAGGCCTGAAATGAGTGGTAACCCAAATTCCAGATTGATCTGAAACTTCCGTGGGCCCAGAAGGGACTTTCAATGGTAGATATTCAATTCACTGTTTCCTGTGGTGCGGCCCACCTGAGTGTTGGAATTCGCTGAAATTTGGAGGGGGCCCACCGGAGGGTGGGACTCACCTCATGAACGGTCCTGATGGCATATAAACATCAAGGTGGGGCCCACGGCTGGTGGCCGTGGGTCCACTTCGTCCGCCCGCCCGTGCGCTGGCAGCGCTGTCAGCGTTGCTTCATTGCACCCTTTTTTTTTTTTTTTTTTTTTTTTTTAAAAAACTGCGAAATCTCACAGGTGGGACCCACTGATCGAAAATCCAACCCGTTCAAAAGATTTTAGGGCCCACAACAGCCATACAAGTAAAATGTTTGGGTTTAAGTTGGCATGTAGAAACAATAAAATGGGCCTTAAAAGCCTTTGAAAGGTTAGAAATACCATTTTCTATGGTATGGCCCGCCTGATCATCAGATTGATCTCATCCTTTGGTTCAACGCCTAAAATGTCCTGAAAAACGGAATAGACGGCGTGGATGGAACAAATACATCAAGGTGGGGCCTGCATGAGCCGGCCCACCAAAATTTCCTTTTCCTTCTTTCTTTTACTTCCTTTTTCATATAAGGACGTCCAGCGTCCCCAGACGCTGGACGGTTGGCAATTTGGAGAACCAATTATGGTGGGGCCCTGATTAGGTGGGCCACCACTGATGGATGGGGCATTTCAATATTTAAGGTGGGCCCCACTTGAATAAAAATACTTCCATCAAGGTGGGGTCCATTCAAGTGTGCCACAATTCTATAGCAAAAGAAATAATAATAATAAATAAAATAAAATGAAATAAAATAAAAGCAATGAAAGGGAGAGAGAGACATGGAGAGTGGGACACGGCTTGTGATGGAGGGACCCCGTCATTATGGGCCCTCCCTTGCAATGAAACATACAAGAAATGGGTCCCTTGCACATGGGACCGTTAAAAATGTAAATCAACGGTGGAGATCCATTCTCCACCGATATGGACGGTCTAGATGACCTTTCTAAATGCAAATAAACATCATGATGGGGTCCATGGAGAATGGCCCCATCATGGACCGATCATGATGATCCAAGTGGTCCATCGGCCACATATTGGGATCCCAAGTGAGATCCACACCATTGATCGGTGGGCCTCACTTGGTCCACCATAAAATCAAGAAAATCTACCCTATAGAAGCACCCACCGTCCGATCTTCTCGCTCCTAGGGGTTCCTTGGCACCTTGGCTTCAACTTCAACGGTTAGGATGAAGAATGGAGGGTTGAGATGGGAGATTTTTGGGGGTAGGAAGGTGGGCCACTTGAAGCTTAGAAGGACTTGGGGAATTCCATACGTGGGAGCCCCTTGCAATTTTAGTTGCTTGGATTTTTTTTTGAAATGAGAAAGAGAGAAAGAGAGAGAGTGATGTAAAGGGAGAGAGAGAGAGTGATGGATGGATGGGTGAGTGATGGTTGTGTAAGAAAGGTATGGGTTAGGAAGACTTTTGTGGCTTTTTGTGTAAGAAAGGTATGGGTTAGGAAGACTTTTGTGGCTTTTTGTGTAAGAAAGGTATGGGTTGAGAAGACTTTGGTGGTTGCTTGGGAAAAGGGATGGAAGTGATGTGTACTTGACCTTTGATGGGTTGATGGGTGATTGATTGATGGGATTGATGTGATTGATGTGACACATCGTTGAGATTCCCTTGGTTTTCGCAACGCGCGGCGTTTTCTCGCACCGAACGTTGGCTCATATCTCTTGATCAGGGTATCGCCTTGGCGCGCGAGTCGCGGTATCGGAACCGCAACGACAGCGCGGTCGCTATGGTATTGGTCTCGGGTTGAGTCGACTCGGGTTGTCGGTACATGAATCCAGGTCGCGCGTCGATATTGTTTAAGGGTCGAAAGTTGCCGGAATTCGACCGGTACGACCGCGGAAGTGTACGGAAAGGTACGGACCAAGATACGGGTCTTACAGCTCTCCCCTCCTTATAAAAATTTCGTCCTCGAAATTTACACAAGCGTCGCAACTAAGCATAACTCGCGAGGAATGAGAAACATAACGTCATCATATAGAATCAGGGACAGCGTACAAAATACAATACATGATCATCAACCATCAAAGAGATGAGGATATCGCTCTCGAATCTCAGCCTCACGCTCCCAAGAAGCCTCCTCAACAGAATGGTGACCCCACTGCACCTTCACCAACGGAATGACCTTGGTTCTGAGGACCTGCTCCTTCCTATCAAGGATACGAACTGGCTGCTCAATGTAAGAAGCGTCCTCACGAACCTCCAACGGTTGCCAATCAATAACGGGAACTATGTCTGACCCACACTTCCTCAACATGGAGACGTGAAACACGTTGTGGACGCCAGACAACTGAGACGGCAAGGCAAGCCGATAGGCCACGGCGCCAACGCGCCCAGTGATCTCGAAAGGTCCTATAAATCTCGGGGCAAGCTTGCCCTTCGCTCCAAATCGAACTACGCCCTTCATAGGCGAGACCTTGAGATACACATGGTCCCTTACATCAAACTCCAAGGGACGACGCCGACGATCAGCAGAACTCTTCTGTCGGCTCTGAGCTGTGCGCATCCTCTGCCTGATGATGTCAATAGCCTCTGAAGTCTCCTGCACAAGCTCGGGACCTAGGAGACGACGCTCTCCAACCTCGGTCCAACAACTCGGTGATCTGCATGGTCTGCCATATAGTGCCTCAAAAGGAGCCATGCCGATGGTCGCCTGATAGCTGTTATTGTACGCGAACTCAGCCAATCGCAGATGCTCATCCCAGCTACCCCCGAAGTCAATCGCGCAGGCCCGAAGCATATCCTCAAGTATCTGATTGACCCTCTCGGTCTGGCCATCGGTCTGCGGATGGTACGCGGTGCTGAGCTGCAAATCAGTCCCCATCGCACGCTGGAAGCTCCCCCAAAACTGAGATGTGAACCTCGAGTCTCGGTCAGAAACGATCGAGACTGGAACACCATGCAGTCTCACAATCTCCTCAATAAACAATCTCGCAAGCCGGTCCATAGACCAAGTCGCACGCATCGCAAGGAAATGTGCCGACTTCGTCAGACGATCCACAACAACCCAAATGGAGTCATGACCGCGCTGAGTCCTCGGCAAACCCATGATGAAATCAGTCGACACGTGCTCCCACTTCCACATCGGGATGCTCAACGGCTGCAATAACCCAGGAGGTCTCTGATGATCGGCCTTGACACGCTGGCACGTGTCACACTCGGCCACAAAACTGGCGATCTGGCGCTTCATCCCCGCCCAAAAATACTGTCGCCTCATGTCACGGTACATCTTCGTCGAGCCCGGGTGGATAGAAAATCGCGATCGATGTGCCTCGGTCATAAGATCTCTGCGTAACTCTGGGATATCCGGGACACATAATCGGCCTCTGAAGCGAAGTCCACCGTCTGTACCGATCTGCCAATCTTCCTGACCCTCAGATGCCGCCTCAGCCATATAACTCTGCAACGACTCATCAGCCTGCTGAGCCTCGATCACCCTAGCGACAAGAGAGGGTTGAATCGACAAGCTCGATAACTGTACAATGGAAGACTGCAGGCCGAACTCAAAGTCATATGCAGCAATATCCTCAAGCATCCGCCACTCCTGAATCATCATGTGCGCCACTAGGCCTCGTGGCTGACGACTGAGGGCATCTGCCACCACGTTCGCCTTGCCCGGGTGGTACTGAAGGTCGAAATCATAGTCCTTCAGGAGCTCCATCCAGCGCCTCTGTCTCATATTCAACTCAGACTGCGAGAAGAGGTACTTCAAGCTCTTGTGATCAGAGAAGAGCTCGAACCTAATCCCGTAAAGGTAGTGCCTCCACACCTTCAGTGCGAAGACAACGGCAGCCAGCTCCAGATCATGTGTAGGGTAGTTCAGCTCATGGACCTTGAGCTGACGAGACGCAAAGGCCACTGGTCTCCCGTGCTGCATCAGGACAGCACCCAAACCGATATGCGAGGCATCGGTGAATACAATGAAGCCGTCACCCCCAGATGGGAGAGTGAGGACAGGAGCGGACGTCAGACGGTCCTTTAACTCCGTAAATGCTCGCTCGCAGGCGTCACTCCAAACAAACTCTGCGCCCTTCCGAGTCAACCTGGTCAGCGGGGCTGCAATACGAGAGAAACCCTCAATGAAACGCCGGTAGTAGCCCGCCAAACCAAGGAAACTACGGATCTCTGTCGCAGTAGTGGGCTGGCCCCACTGACGCACTGCCTCGACCTTCGAGGGGTCCACTGCGACGCCCTCTCTCGTCACCACGTGACCGAGGAACTTCACCTCCTCCTGCCAGAACTCGCACTTCTCCAGCTTCGCATACAGCTGGTGTGCGCGGAGGGTCTGTAGAGTAATCTCCAAGTGCTGCTCATGCTCCTCACGGGTCCTCGAATAGATCAGAATGTCGTCGATGAAGACTACGACAAACTGATCCAGATATGGGCGGAAAACCTCGTTCATCAGCTGCATGAAGACCGCGGGTGCATTGGTCAGTCCGAAGGACATGACCTGAAACTCAAAATGACCGTAACGCGTCCTGAATGCTGTCTTCGGAATGTCCTCATCTCGGACCCGAATCTGATGATAACCGGAACGCAGGTCAATCTTCGAAAAGAACTGTGCACCCTGCAGCTGGTCAAACAAATCATCAATCCTAGGGAGCGGGTACTTGTTCTTGATCGTGACTTTGTTGAGCTCGCGATAGTCAACGCAGAGCCTCAACGAACCATCCTTCTTCTTCACGAAGAGTACCGGTGCTCCCCATGGAGAACTGCTCGGACGGATAAAGCCCAGCTCACGCAACTCGTCCAACTGCTTCTGCAGTTCCCGTAACTCCAACGGTGCCATACGATACGGGGCCTTCGAAATAGGCGCGGTACCGGGCACGAGATCGATCTGGAACTCGGTGAGTCGACGAGGCGGTAATCCTGGAATCTCCTGAAACACATCGGGAAAATCGCAAACTATCGGCAAATGGTCGATGCCAACGGCGACATGCTCCTCTATGGCGCACGACATCAAACAAGACAACTGCTCTCCTCTGGCCTCTGCAACGAACTGGAACTGTGGCACGCCGGGTATACAAAACGTGACGGTCCTCGCGGCGCAGTCCAAAATGGCATAATACTCAGCGAGCCAATCCATGCCCAAGATAACGTCGAACTCGGACATCGGCAAAACAAACAAATCAGCAGGCAGGAAGGTATCCCCAACTAGAACGGGACAAGACGAACAGAATCGTCCCAACGCTGCAGTCCTCCCCAAGGGAGTCGATACTGATAGACTCTCACCAGCAGCCTCTAACGGTAAGCCAGCCGATCGACAGAAGCTCTCGGCCACAAAAGAATGCGATGCACCGGAATCAAACAATACACGTGCAATGCATGCAGAAACTGGTAATATACCCTCAACGACTCCTCCGGATGACTGTGGATCCTGCTGAGCCGCATAAAACCTAGCCTGAGCTGGCTGGGGAGGTGCCTGTCCTCTCTGAACGTGCTGCTGCTGCTGCTGGGGTCGCTGAGGTGGTCGGAACTGCTGCCTCTGCTGCTGCGGCCTCTGAGGCTGATGCTGATGCTGATGCTGCTGCTGAGGTGGCCTCGGTGGTAGAGGCTGCTGTCGCTGCTGCTGTGGGGGTCTCTGCTGCTGTGGTGGAGGTCTCTGCTGCTGTGGACCTCTCTGCTGCTGCTGGGGACTGGGACACTCCCATGAACGGTGTCCCGTCGCACCGCACCTGAAGCAAGTGCCGGTGAACTGTCTCAGAGGTGGTGGTGGAGGTGCTGCTGGTGCTGATGGTGCACGGAAAGCTGGGCGACCAGTACGCCTCTGCTGCTGTGGTCGACCCTGCTGGGAATGACTGGAAGGAGCCTGCCTCTTCCGGTCTCCCCTCTGACCACGATCAGACTGAGAACCGGCCCACTCAGTCTCATATATCTGAGCCTTCCGCACTACTGCCTGGAAGGTAGGAAGCTCAT
Source organism: Magnolia kwangsiensis (assembly GCA_037074715.1). Classification (NCBI taxonomy): domain Eukaryota; kingdom Viridiplantae; phylum Streptophyta; class Magnoliopsida; order Magnoliales; family Magnoliaceae; genus Magnolia; species Magnolia kwangsiensis. Next base: position 103,966 of record JAYEFE010000225.1, on the reverse strand, counting down.
GCCCAATAACGCGACCTCGAAGGCCGTAACGTAAGCCGTGCTCGAAACGGCGGGCCTTCCGCCCCTCATCATCAACCATGTACGGCGCAAATCTCGATAGTGCCATGAAACGGGCCGCGTACTGTGCCACGGTCATGTCTCCCTGTACCAGAGTCTCGAACTCTAAGGCTCGCTGGCGACGGATGTGGTCAGGGAAGTACTGCTCCTCGAATCGCTCCACAAAGTCCTCCCATGTCCAGACATAGTCAGGTCCGGCGACACGGGCGACAGAGGTCCACCAATGCTCGGCCTCACCGTGGAAGAGAAATACTGCTAACCGGACGCGCTGCTCGGTCGTACACAACATGGTATCGAATATCTTCTCCACATCGGAGCGCCATCTCTCGGCTGCAGTCGGATCCGGCTCGCCCTGGAAACGAGGGGGATCATGCCGTCTAAACTCACGAAGTACGGCGCTCGCGCGCTCCTGCTCCGCCTGAGCTGGTGAAACAGCTGGGCGTCTACCCTGTCCCTGTAGTGCAGCTGTCACAGCCTGCAACATCTGCTGTAACTGAGAGGCACTCACAGTCACAGTCGGCTCCTCATCAGCCTCGGGTGGAGGAATGTCATCCTCATGGGAGGAATCAGGGATCTCTGAGGGTGGGATGGGAGACGCAGGTGGTAGAGCTGGAGTCTCTGATGGTGAAGTGGAATCCTCAGGTGGTGGTGCGGGAGTCGATCGAGTAACAGGCGCCATACCCTACAGGAAAGAGCGAAAGCGCCTATCAACTTCAAAACTCTCGAATGTACGCACGTTAACGGTCTGAATCAGAAGGTCGTGAAGTTATCCGAACTTCAGAACTTAGCCATTCTTCACTCATAGCAAACATGTAATGTTGTTCTCGGTTATTCCCAAGTTATGCTCTGATACCAACTTCTGTCACGCCCCAAACCCGGGAACCGGGCTCACAAAATTCCCGATCGCCGAATCCGGCGCCGACAGCCTCCGTAGAACCCCATTCTTGGCTCCTAGCTCCCATTCGCCAGGTTCCGATCCTGGGATACTACGAGGAGGATTTCAAATACCAGTTTGATACGTAATAAGCATAACCAAAGGCATAACCCACAAACAACAACCAAGCACTCCATTACATTTCCACTATGATCAAAAATTTTTACAAGTACAATGGGCATAAAGGGAAATACAATGGTAAATAACAAAAACTCCAAAATGATCAGCGACGCGCTCCTGCCTCAACGCTGCTGCAGTCCAACGTCACCTGCACGCAACGGTCGTGCATAAGCTTACAGAAAGCTTAGAGGGTGGTGAAAGTGTGTGCGCAAGGTAGTAATATGAATGCAATGTCAGAGTAATGCGGAATATGCAGATGGAACCAAAACGTCATGAGCCGTACCAAGGCTATGCAATGCAAGACATGAATGGTATCGGCCATCCCAAGGCCATGCAATGTGCAATGCAACTCAAGCATGCAGATCCTCATTAATGTCCACATATCAGTACAGCTCAAAGTATGGAATATCACCGGGGTCTAGTACACTCTAAACCAGATTGCCGCCACATCGCGCGCAATAAGGTAAGTGGAAGAGACCTCACTATCCGTCTGCCAATATCGGGCGCGACTCGTCGATAGCGGACCCATTCCTCGAGCTGGTCAGACTCAGCCTAGCATTGCCCCCTACTCTCGGGCGGGTAAGGCCGCACCCCCTTCCAACCGACCACGACACAGTGGAGAGCGTAACCGTCTGGTAATCGGCACTCAACGCTCATCTACCCACTCGGTCTAGACGTTGGAGCAACCTCTTGGTACCATAAGGGTTTAGGGACTTTCACCCAGGGATATCTATAGTACCCCATGTAGAACAAGTATTTCCGGTATCCAATCCTGCCAACCACGATACGTCTATGGAGGCTACGGCCCCGATGTCGCTAGGGCGTATAATAACCATGTCACACAAATGCGGAATGCATGAATCACGCTATCCAGTCATGCAACCAATCCTGCGCATAACGTGCGCTCATGTAGGGCAACGCCGCCTAACCGGGAGCCCATAGACAACCTGTCCGAAGTTATATGCTATGATCAGTCAATCCTCATATCAAGCATACATATGATGCGTATGATCATGGGTCATGAAACCATACTAAACATGTTATATAAAATGAAGTATCTTACTATGCAGATGGGCCTGGACGGCCGAAATACAACAAGTACGGCCAGTAATGGGCCCTAAGGAGAGTCGTAATGTGGACATCCAACCAGCATTACATTCGCAATGTGGACATCAAACCAACATTGCACCCAAGTCACGATCTTGTAAACCTCAGTACTTAGTCTATAATGGATTTACACATTGCAATGGACCGTAGGTTGTCCCCATTGGACCTCACATATGTATCAAATATGCCATATCCTATAGGCCCTTTATTCATCAGATAGGCCACATATATGGGCCACACCAATGGGTCTGATGTGCATTGCAATGGGTTAAACCCGTGGGTCTTGGATTACATCAAATGAGCTTAGTCTCGTGGGTCTTAAATATGACCAATGGGCCACACCAATCTGGTCCCCAAAGTACATCAAATGGACTTTAATCTCGTGGGCCCTAGTACATCTCAGTGGGCCTTCACCCATGGGCCCTTAGAACGACAAATGGCCTAATCTCATGGGCTTTAAAATACAACAAATGGGCCCAATCCCATGGGCCTTGGAACACATCAAATGGATCTACTTCCATGGCCTAGAGGCCTACTGAAATGTTTATTTGCCATTCAAACTGATTGGTAAGGGGGCTCGCGGAAATATTCGTTTGCAATCCAATATGTTCAAAAGGTCATACGGACCTTGGGCCCACATATACAATATGTATAGTAATATACATATATTATAACTACAACAATAACTTATACATTAAGGGAATAAATGTATATAAAATAACCATCTATAAATAGCTGCTGCTGTAGATTGTTAAGCATTTAAAAAGGGAATAGAGGTGGGTCCCACGTATGGCCCACCACTGTATACATATTATGAACTATATAATATAAGATATAAAAAATATATAATAGGTAATATGTATCCATATATAATGGTGAGACCCACATAAGTTGCTGTGGCAGGGGGACAGTGGGCCCCACCATCAAAACAGATGGACGGCAATGACAAGGGCACAATGCCCCGTGGGTTCCACCGTCTGTTGTACGGTGAGAAATGGCACACGCACAACACAACACATTCATCACTGTGGGTCCCATGTGGGGCCCACCCTGAAGCATTTAGATGACATCCAACCCGTTCATATGGTCACTTAGGCCTGAAATGAGTGGTAACCCAAATTCCAGATTGATCTGAAACTTCCGTGGGCCCAGAAGGGACTTTCAATGGTAGATATTCAATTCACTGTTTCCTGTGGTGCGGCCCACCTGAGTGTTGGAATTCGCTGAAATTTGGAGGGGGCCCACCGGAGGGTGGGACTCACCTCATGAACGGTCCTGATGGCATATAAACATCAAGGTGGGGCCCACGGCTGGTGGCCGTGGGTCCACTTCGTCCGCCCGCCCGTGCGCTGGCAGCGCTGTCAGCGTTGCTTCATTGCACCCTTTTTTTTTTTTTTTTTTTTTTTTTAAAAAAACTGCGAAATCTCACAGGTGGGACCCACTGATCGAAAATCCAACCCGTTCAAAAGATTTTAGGGCCCACAACAGCCATACAAGTAAAATGTTTGGGTTTAAGTTGGCATGTAGAAACAATAAAATGGGCCTTAAAAGCCTTTGAAAGGTTAGAAATACCATTTTCTATGGTATGGCCCGCCTGATCATCAGATTGATCTCATCCTTTGGTTCAACGCCTAAAATGTCCTGAAAAACGGAATAGACGGCGTGGATGGAACAAATACATCAAGGTGGGGCCTGCATGAGCCGGCCCACCAAAATTTCCTTTTCCTTCTTTCTTTTACTTCCTTTTTCATATAAGGACGTCCAGCGTCCCCAGACGCTGGACGGTTGGCAATTTGGAGAACCAATTATGGTGGGGCCCTGATTAGGTGGGCCACCACTGATGGATGGGGCATTTCAATATTTAAGGTGGGCCCCACTTGAATAAAAATACTTCCATCAAGGTGGGGTCCATTCAAGTGTGCCACAATTCTATAGCAAAAGAAATAATAATAATAAATAAAATAAAATGAAATAAAATAAAAGCAATGAAAGGGAGAGAGAGACATGGAGAGTGGGACACGGCTTGTGATGGAGGGACCCCGTCATTATGGGCCCTCCCTTGCAATGAAACATACAAGAAATGGGTCCCTTGCACATGGGACCGTTAAAAATGTAAATCAACGGTGGAGATCCATTCTCCACCGATATGGACGGTCTAGATGACCTTTCTAAATGCAAATAAACATCATGATGGGGTCCATGGAGAATGGCCCCATCATGGACCGATCATGATGATCCAAGTGGTCCATCGGCCACATATTGGGATCCCAAGTGAGATCCACACCATTGATCGGTGGGCCTCACTTGGTCCACCATAAAATCAAGAAAATCTACCCTATAGAAGCACCCACCGTCCGATCTTCTCGCTCCTAGGGGTTCCTTGGCACCTTGGCTTCAACTTCAACGGTTAGGATGAAGAATGGAGGGTTGAGATGGGAGATTTTTGGGGGTAGGAAGGTGGGCCACTTGAAGCTTAGAAGGACTTGGGGAATTCCATACGTGGGAGCCCCTTGCAATTTTAGTTGCTTGGATTTTTTTTTGAAATGAGAAAGAGAGAAAGAGAGAGAGTGATGTAAAGGGAGAGAGAGAGAGTGATGGATGGATGGGTGAGTGATGGTTGTGTAAGAAAGGTATGGGTTAGGAAGACTTTTGTGGCTTTTTGTGTAAGAAAGGTATGGGTTAGGAAGACTTTTGTGGCTTTTTGTGTAAGAAAGGTATGGGTTGAGAAGACTTTGGTGGTTGCTTGGGAAAAGGGATGGAAGTGATGTGTACTTGACCTTTGATGGGTTGATGGGTGATTGATTGATGGGATTGATGTGATTGATGTGACACATCGTTGAGATTCCCTTGGTTTTCGCAACGCGCGGCGTTTTCTCGCACCGAACGTTGGCTCATATCTCTTGATCAGGGTATCGCCTTGGCGCGCGAGTCGCGGTATCGGAACCGCAACGACAGCGCGGTCGCTATGGTATTGGTCTCGGGTTGAGTCGACTCGGGTTGTCGGTACATGAATCCAGGTCGCGCGTCGATATTGTTTAAGGGTCGAAAGTTGCCGGAATTCGACCGGTACGACCGCGGAAGTGTACGGAAAGGTACGGACCAAGATACGGGTCTTACAGCTCTCCCCTCCTTATAAAAATTTCGTCCTCGAAATTTACACAAGCGTCGCAACTAAGCATAACTCGCGAGGAATGAGAAACATAACGTCATCATATAGAATCAGGGACAGCGTACAAAATACAATACATGATCATCAACCATCAAAGAGATGAGGATATCGCTCTCGAATCTCAGCCTCACGCTCCCAAGAAGCCTCCTCAACAGAATGGTGACCCCACTGCACCTTCACCAACGGAATGACCTTGGTTCTGAGGACCTGCTCCTTCCTATCAAGGATACGAACTGGCTGCTCAATGTAAGAAGCGTCCTCACGAACCTCCAACGGTTGCCAATCAATAACGGGAACTATGTCTGACCCACACTTCCTCAACATGGAGACGTGAAACACGTTGTGGACGCCAGACAACTGAGACGGCAAGGCAAGCCGATAGGCCACGGCGCCAACGCGCCCAGTGATCTCGAAAGGTCCTATAAATCTCGGGGCAAGCTTGCCCTTCGCTCCAAATCGAACTACGCCCTTCATAGGCGAGACCTTGAGATACACATGGTCCCTTACATCAAACTCCAAGGGACGACGCCGACGATCAGCAGAACTCTTCTGTCGGCTCTGAGCTGTGCGCATCCTCTGCCTGATGATGTCAATAGCCTCTGAAGTCTCCTGCACAAGCTCGGGACCTAGGAGACGACGCTCTCCAACCTCGGTCCAACAACTCGGTGATCTGCATGGTCTGCCATATAGTGCCTCAAAAGGAGCCATGCCGATGGTCGCCTGATAGCTGTTATTGTACGCGAACTCAGCCAATCGCAGATGCTCATCCCAGCTACCCCCGAAGTCAATCGCGCAGGCCCGAAGCATATCCTCAAGTATCTGATTGACCCTCTCGGTCTGGCCATCGGTCTGCGGATGGTACGCGGTGCTGAGCTGCAAATCAGTCCCCATCGCACGCTGGAAGCTCCCCCAAAACTGAGATGTGAACCTCGAGTCTCGGTCAGAAACGATCGAGACTGGAACACCATGCAGTCTCACAATCTCCTCAATAAACAATCTCGCAAGCCGGTCCATAGACCAAGTCGCACGCATCGCAAGGAAATGTGCCGACTTCGTCAGACGATCCACAACAACCCAAATGGAGTCATGACCGCGCTGAGTCCTCGGCAAACCCATGATGAAATCAGTCGACACGTGCTCCCACTTCCACATCGGGATGCTCAACGGCTGCAATAACCCAGGAGGTCTCTGATGATCGGCCTTGACACGCTGGCACGTGTCACACTCGGCCACAAAACTGGCGATCTGGCGCTTCATCCCCGCCCAAAAATACTGTCGCCTCATGTCACGGTACATCTTCGTCGAGCCCGGGTGGATAGAAAATCGCGATCGATGTGCCTCGGTCATAAGATCTCTGCGTAACTCTGGGATATCCGGGACACATAATCGGCCTCTGAAGCGAAGTCCACCGTCTGTACCGATCTGCCAATCTTCCTGACCCTCAGATGCCGCCTCAGCCATATAACTCTGCAACGACTCATCAGCCTGCTGAGCCTCGATCACCCTAGCGACAAGAGAGGGTTGAATCGACAAGCTCGATAACTGTACAATGGAAGACTGCAGGCCGAACTCAAAGTCATATGCAGCAATATCCTCAAGCATCCGCCACTCCTGAATCATCATGTGCGCCACTAGGCCTCGTGGCTGACGACTGAGGGCATCTGCCACCACGTTCGCCTTGCCCGGGTGGTACTGAAGGTCGAAATCATAGTCCTTCAGGAGCTCCATCCAGCGCCTCTGTCTCATATTCAACTCAGACTGCGAGAAGAGGTACTTCAAGCTCTTGTGATCAGAGAAGAGCTCGAACCTAATCCCGTAAAGGTAGTGCCTCCACACCTTCAGTGCGAAGACAACGGCAGCCAGCTCCAGATCATGTGTAGGGTAGTTCAGCTCATGGACCTTGAGCTGACGAGACGCAAAGGCCACTGGTCTCCCGTGCTGCATCAGGACAGCACCCAAACCGATATGCGAGGCATCGGTGAATACAATGAAGCCGTCACCCCCAGATGGGAGAGTGAGGACAGGAGCGGACGTCAGACGGTCCTTTAACTCCGTAAATGCTCGCTCGCAGGCGTCACTCCAAACAAACTCTGCGCCCTTCCGAGTCAACCTGGTCAGCGGGGCTGCAATACGAGAGAAACCCTCAATGAAACGCCGGTAGTAGCCCGCCAAACCAAGGAAACTACGGATCTCTGTCGCAGTAGTGGGCTGGCCCCACTGACGCACTGCCTCGACCTTCGAGGGGTCCACTGCGACGCCCTCTCTCGTCACCACGTGACCGAGGAACTTCACCTCCTCCTGCCAGAACTCGCACTTCTCCAGCTTCGCATACAGCTGGTGTGCGCGGAGGGTCTGTAGAGTAATCTCCAAGTGCTGCTCATGCTCCTCACGGGTCCTCGAATAGATCAGAATGTCGTCGATGAAGACTACGACAAACTGATCCAGATATGGGCGGAAAACCTCGTTCATCAGCTGCATGAAGACCGCGGGTGCATTGGTCAGTCCGAAGGACATGACCTGAAACTCAAAATGACCGTAACGCGTCCTGAATGCTGTCTTCGGAATGTCCTCATCTCGGACCCGAATCTGATGATAACCGGAACGCAGGTCAATCTTCGAAAAGAACTGTGCACCCTGCAGCTGGTCAAACAAATCATCAATCCTAGGGAGCGGGTACTTGTTCTTGATCGTGACTTTGTTGAGCTCGCGATAGTCAACGCAGAGCCTCAACGAACCATCCTTCTTCTTCACGAAGAGTACCGGTGCTCCCCATGGAGAACTGCTCGGACGGATAAAGCCCAGCTCACGCAACTCGTCCAACTGCTTCTGCAGTTCCCGTAACTCCAACGGTGCCATACGATACGGGGCCTTCGAAATAGGCGCGGTACCGGGCACGAGATCGATCTGGAACTCGGTGAGTCGACGAGGCGGTAATCCTGGAATCTCCTGGAACACATCGGGAAAATCGCAAACTATCGGCAAATGGTCGATGCCAACGGCGACATGCTCCTCTATGGCGCACGACATCAAACAAGACAACTGCTCTCCTCTGGCCTCTGCAACGAACTGGAACTGTGGCACGCCGGGTATACAAAACGTGACGGTCCTCGCGGCGCAGTCCAAAATGGCATAATACTCAGCGAGCCAATCCATGCCCAAGATAACGTCGAACTCGGACATCGGCAAAACAAACAAATCAGCAGGCAGGAAGGTATCCCCAACTAGAACGGGACAAGACGAACAGAATCGTCCCAACGCTGCAGTCCTCCCCAAGGGAGTCGATACTGATAGACTCTCACCAGCAGCCTCTAACGGTAAGCCAGCCGATCGACAGAAGCTCTCGGCCACAAAAGAATGCGATGCACCGGAATCAAACAATACACGTGCAATGCATGCAGAAACTGGTAATATACCCTCAACGACTCCTCCGGATGACTGTGGATCCTGCTGAGCCGCATAAAACCTAGCCTGAGCTGGCTGGGGAGGTGCCTGTCCTCTCTGAACGTGCTGCTGCTGCTGCTGGGGTCGCTGAGGTGGTCGGAACTGCTGCCTCTGCTGCTGCGGCCTCTGAGGCTGATGCTGATGCTGATGCTGCTGCTGAGGTGGCCTCGGTGGTAGAGGCTGCTGTCGCTGCTGCTGTGGGGGTCTCTGCTGCTGTGGTGGAGGTCTCTGCTGCTGTGGACCTCTCTGCTGCTGCTGGGGACTGGGACACTCCCATGAACGGTGTCCCGTCGCACCGCACCTGAAGCAAGTGCCGGTGAACTGTCTCAGAGGTGGTGGTGGAGGTGCTGCTGGTGCTGATGGTGCACGGAAAGCTGGGCGACCAGTACGCCTCTGCTGCTGTGGTCGACCCTGCTGGGAATGACTGGAAGGAGCCTGCCTCTTCCGGTCTCCCCTCTGACCACGATCAGACTGAGAACCGGCCCACTCAGTCTCATATATCTGAGCCTTCCGCACTACTGCCTGGAAGGTAGGAAGCTCATGCCCAATAACGCGACCTCGAAGGCCGTAACGTAAGCCGTGCTCGAAACGGCGGGCCTTCCGCCCCTCATCATCAACCATGTACGGCGCAAATCTCGATAGTGCCATGAAACGGGCCGCGTACTGTGCCACGGTCATGTCTCCCTGTACCAGAGTCTCGAACTCTAAGGCTCGCTGGCGACGGATGTGGTCAGGGAAGTACTGCTCCTCGAATCGCTCCACAAAGTCCTCCCATGTCCAGACATAGTCAGGTCCGGCGACACGGGCGACAGAGGTCCACCAATGCTCGGCCTCACCGTGGAAGAGAAATACTGCTAACCGGACGCGCTGCTCGGTCGTACACAACATGGTATCGAATATCTTCTCCACATCGGAGCGCCATCTCTCGGCTGCAGTCGGATCCGGCTCGCCCTGGAAACGAGGGGGATCATGCCGTCTAAACTCACGAAGTACGGCGCTCGCGCGCTCCTGCTCCGCCTGAGCTGGTGAAACAGCTGGGCGTCTACCCTGTCCCTGTAGTGCAGCTGTCACAGCCTGCAACATCTGCTGTAACTGAGAGGCACTCACAGTCACAGTCGGCTCCTCATCAGCCTCGGGTGGAGGAATGTCATCCTCATGGGAGGAATCAGGGATCTCTGAGGGTGGGATGGGAGACGCAGGTGGTAGAGCTGGAGTCTCTGATGGTGAAGTGGAATCCTCAGGTGGTGGTGCGGGAGTCGATCGAGTAACAGGCGCCATACCCTACAGGAAAGAGCGAAAGCGCCTATCAACTTCAAAACTCTCGAATGTACGCACGTTAACGGTCTGAATCAGAAGGTCGTGAAGTTATCCGAACTTCAGAACTTAGCCATTCTTCACTCATAGCAAACATGTAATGTTGTTCTCGGTTATTCCCAAGTTATGCTCTGATACCAACTTCTGTCACGCCCCAAACCCGGGAACCGGGCTCACAAAATTCCCGATCGCCGAATCCGGCGCCGACAGCCTCCGTAGAACCCCATTCTTGGCTCCTAGCTCCCATTCGCCAGGTTCCGATCCTGGGATACTACGAGGAGGATTTCAAATACCAGTTTGATACGTAATAAGCATAACCAAAGGCATAACCCACAAACAACAACCAAGCACTCCATTACATTTCCACTATGATCAAAAATTTTTACAAGTACAATGGGCATAAAGGGAAATACAATGGTAAATAACAAAAACTCCAAAATGATCAGCGACGCGCTCCTGCCTCAACGCTGCTGCAGTCCAACGTCACCTGCACGCAACGGTCGTGCATAAGCTTACAGAAAGCTTAGAGGGTGGTGAAAGTGTGTGCGCAAGGTAGTAATATGAATGCAATGTCAGAGTAATGCGGAATATGCAGATGGAACCAAAACGTCATGAGCCGTACCAAGGCTATGCAATGCAAGACATGAATGGTATCGGCCATCCCAAGGCCATGCAATGTGCAATGCAACTCAAGCATGCAGATCCTCATTAATGTCCACATATCAGTACAGCTCAAAGTATGGAATATCACCGGGGTCTAGTACACTCTAAACCAGATTGCCGCCACATCGCGCGCAATAAGGTAAGTGGAAGAGACCTCACTATCCGTCTGCCAATATCGGGCGCGACTCGTCGATAGCGGACCCATTCCTCGAGCTGGTCAGACTCAGCCTAGCATTGCCCCCTACTCTCGGGCGGGTAAGGCCGCACCCCCTTCCAACCGACCACGACACAGTGGAGAGCGTAACCGTCTGGTAATCGGCACTCAACGCTCATCTACCCACTCGGTCTAGACGTTGGAGCAACCTCTTGGTACCATAAGGGTTTAGGGACTTTCACCCAGGGATATCTATAGTACCCCATGTAGAACAAGTATTTCCGGTATCCAATCCTGCCAACCACGGTACGTCTATGGAGGCTACGGCCCCGATGTCGCTAGGGCGTATAATAACCATGTCACACAAATGCGGAATGCATGAATCACGCTATCCAGTCATGCAACCAATCCTGCGCATAACGTGCGCTCATGTAGGGCAACGCCGCCTAACCGGGAGCCCATAGACAACCTGTCCGAAGTTATATGCTATGATCAGTCAATCCTCATATCAAGCATACATATGATGCGTATGATCATGGGTCATGAAACCATACTAAACATGTTATATAAAATGAAGTATCTTACTATGCAGATGGGCCTGGACGGCCGAAATACAACAAGTACGGCCAGTAATGGGCCCTAAGGAGAGTCGTAATGTGGACATCCAACCAGCATTACATTCGCAATGTGGACATCAAACCAACATTGCACCCAAGTCACGATCTTGTAAACCTCAGTACTTAGTCTATAATGGATTTACACATTGCAATGGACCGTAGGTTGTCCCCATTGGACCTCACATATGTATCAAATATGCCATATCCTATAGGCCCTTTATTCATCAGATAGGCCACATATATGGGCCACACCAATGGGTCTGATGTGCATTGCAATGGGTTAAACCCGTGGGTCTTGGATTACATCAAATGAGCTTAGTCTCGTGGGTCTTAAATATGACCAATGGGCCACACCAATCTGGTCCCCAAAGTACATCAAATGGACTTTAATCTCGTGGGCCCTAGTACATCTCAGTGGGCCTTCACCCATGGGCCCTTAGAACGACAAATGGCCTAATCTCATGGGCTTTAAAATACAACAAATGGGCCCAATCCCATGGGCCTTGGAACACATCAAATGGATCTACTTCCATGGCCTAGAGGCCTACTGAAATGTTTATTTGCCATTCAAACTGATTGGTAAGGGGGCTCGCGGAAATATTCGTTTGCAATCCAATATGTTCAAAAGGTCATACGGACCTTGGGCCCACATATACAATATGTATAGTAATATACATATATTATAACTACAACAATAACTTATACATTAAGGGAATAAATGTATATAAAATAACCATCTATAAATAGCTGCTGCTGTAGATTGTTAAGCATTTAAAAAGGGAATAGAGGTGGGTCCCACGTATGGCCCACCACTGTATACATATTATGAACTATATAATATAAGATATAAAAAATATATAATAGGTAATATGTATCCATATATAATGGTGAGACCCACATAAGTTGCTGTGGCAGGGGGACAGTGGGCCCCACCATCAAAACAGATGGACGGCAATGACAAGGGCACAATGCCCCGTGGGTTCCACCGTCTGTTGTACGGTGAGAAATGGCACACGCACAACACAACACATTCATCACTGTGGGTCCCATGTGGGGCCCACCCTGAAGCATTTAGATGACATCCAACCCGTTCATATGGTCACTTAGGCCTGAAATGAGTGGTAACCCAAATTCCAGATTGATCTGAAACTTCCGTGGGCCCAGAAGGGACTTTCAATGGTAGATATTCAATTCACTGTTTCCTGTGGTGCGGCCCACCTGAGTGTTGGAATTCGCTGAAATTTGGAGGGGGCCCACCGGAGGGTGGGACTCACCTCATGAACGGTCCTGATGGCATATAAACATCAAGGTGGGGCCCACGGCTGGTGGCCGTGGGTCCACTTCGTCCGCCCGCCCGTGCGCTGGCAGCGCTGTCAGCGTTGCTTCATTGCACCCTTTTTTTTTTTTTTTTTTTTTTTTTTAAAAAACTGCGAAATCTCACAGGTGGGACCCACTGATCGAAAATCCAACCCGTTCAAAAGATTTTAGGGCCCACAACAGCCATACAAGTAAAATGTTTGGGTTTAAGTTGGCATGTAGAAACAATAAAATGGGCCTTAAAAGCCTTTGAAAGGTTAGAAATACCATTTTCTATGGTATGGCCCGCCTGATCATCAGATTGATCTCATCCTTTGGTTCAACGCCTAAAATGTCCTGAAAAACGGAATAGACGGCGTGGATGGAACAAATACATCAAGGTGGGGCCTGCATGAGCCGGCCCACCAAAATTTCCTTTTCCTTCTTTCTTTTACTTCCTTTTTCATATAAGGACGTCCAGCGTCCCCAGACGCTGGACGGTTGGCAATTTGGAGAACCAATTATGGTGGGGCCCTGATTAGGTGGGCCACCACTGATGGATGGGGCATTTCAATATTTAAGGTGGGCCCCACTTGAATAAAAATACTTCCATCAAGGTGGGGTCCATTCAAGTGTGCCACAATTCTATAGCAAAAGAAATAATAATAATAAATAAAATAAAATGAAATAAAATAAAAGCAATGAAAGGGAGAGAGAGACATGGAGAGTGGGACACGGCTTGTGATGGAGGGACCCCGTCATTATGGGCCCTCCCTTGCAATGAAACATACAAGAAATGGGTCCCTTGCACATGGGACCGTTAAAAATGTAAATCAACGGTGGAGATCCATTCTCCACCGATATGGACGGTCTAGATGACCTTTCTAAATGCAAATAAACATCATGATGGGGTCCATGGAGAATGGCCCCATCATGGACCGATCATGATGATCCAAGTGGTCCATCGGCCACATATTGGGATCCCAAGTGAGATCCACACCATTGATCGGTGGGCCTCACTTGGTCCACCATAAAATCAAGAAAATCTACCCTATAGAAGCACCCACCGTCCGATCTTCTCGCTCCTAGGGGTTCCTTGGCACCTTGGCTTCAACTTCAACGGTTAGGATGAAGAATGGAGGGTTGAGATGGGAGATTTTTGGGGGTAGGAAGGTGGGCCACTTGAAGCTTAGAAGGACTTGGGGAATTCCATACGTGGGAGCCCCTTGCAATTTTAGTTGCTTGGATTTTTTTTTGAAATGAGAAAGAGAGAAAGAGAGAGAGTGATGTAAAGGGAGAGAGAGAGAGTGATGGATGGATGGGTGAGTGATGGTTGTGTAAGAAAGGTATGGGTTAGGAAGACTTTTGTGGCTTTTTGTGTAAGAAAGGTATGGGTTAGGAAGACTTTTGTGGCTTTTTGTGTAAGAAAGGTATGGGTTGAGAAGACTTTGGTGGTTGCTTGGGAAAAGGGATGGAAGTGATGTGTACTTGACCTTTGATGGGTTGATGGGTGATTGATTGATGGGATTGATGTGATTGATGTGACACATCGTTGAGATTCCCTTGGTTTTCGCAACGCGCGGCGTTTTCTCGCACCGAACGTTGGCTCATATCTCTTGATCAGGGTATCGCCTTGGCGCGCGAGTCGCGGTATCGGAACCGCAACGACAGCGCGGTCGCTATGGTATTGGTCTCGGGTTGAGTCGACTCGGGTTGTCGGTACATGAATCCAGGTCGCGCGTCGATATTGTTTAAGGGTCGAAAGTTGCCGGAATTCGACCGGTACGACCGCGAAAGTGTACGGAAAGGTACGGACCAAGATACGGGTCTTACATGACATGTGATGGATTGATGGATTGATGGGACACCTCGTAGAGATTCTCTTGGGTTTCGCAATTCGCGGCGCTTTCTTCGCACCGAGCGTTGGCTCACATCTCTTGACCAGGGTATCGCCTCGGCGTGCAAGTCGCGACATCGGAACCGCAGCGACTGCGCGGTCGCTATGGTAAAGGTCTTGGGTTGAGTCGATACGGGTTGACGGCATACGAATCAGGGTCGCACGTAAATATTGGTTAAAGGTCGAAGGTTGCCGAAATTCGACCGGTAAGACAGCGGAAGTCTATGAAACGGTACGGTCTAGGATACAGGGCTTACATTTATGTTGATGGATCTTCCAACATTAAAGGAGCTGGAGCCGGTGTCGTCCTGGTTGCACCTGATTCAACGATAATCTAATATGCCATCAGGCTCGGGTTCAAAGCTTCAAATAACGAGGCAGAGTACGAAGCACTGTTAGTCGGGCTCAGGTTGGCAGCGAACCTAGGCGTTCAAACTCTGCAAGTCCGCTATGACTCACAGCTGGTAGTGAACCACATCTCCTCGGAGTATGAAACTAAGAAAGCCAGAATGATCGTCTACCTTGAGGAAGCGAGGAAATTGATTGGAAAGCTTTGGAGTTGCACCATCCGGCAGATCCCTAAAGCCGAGAACTCATGGGCCGTTGCCTTAGCAAGGCTCGCCTCGGCCTCCAAGGGGAAGGTCCCACATTTTATTCCGGTCGAGTTCATTGAACACCCAAGCATTAGCCAATCGGAGAAAGTTAACCCCGTCCAGTCCATTCCTAGTTGGATGGACTCGATTTTCAATTATCTATCAACCGGTGAGGCTCACTCGGACAAATTAGAGGCGAGGCGACCTAGGGTCCGATCGGCTCGGTACGCCATATTGGACGGAGTACTGTAAAAGAAGGGACATTCTCAGCCTTACCTTAGATGTCTCCGACTGGATGAAGCCGACTACGTGATTCGGGAGATTCACGAGGAAATCTGTGAAAACCATTCTGGCAGTCGCGCCTTGGCCATGAAGATACTTCGTCAAGGG
The DNA here is from genome assembly GCA_037074715.1 of Magnolia kwangsiensis. Classification (NCBI taxonomy): domain Eukaryota; kingdom Viridiplantae; phylum Streptophyta; class Magnoliopsida; order Magnoliales; family Magnoliaceae; genus Magnolia; species Magnolia kwangsiensis. The sequence continues at coordinate 88,214 of JAYEFE010000225.1, read as the reverse complement.
TATTTCTGGCCAACTCTTAAGCAAGACTCTAAGGATTTTGTTCGGAAGTGCGACAAGTGCCAACGTTTTGCTGCTGTGCCGAGGTAACTGGCAAAAGAAATGACCCCCATGAGTGGGCCATGGCCGTTCGCTCAATGGGGGATTGACATCATCGGTCTCTTGTCCACTAGGAGGGGACAGGTCAAGTTTGCTATAGTCGCGGTCGACTACTTCACTAAGTGGGCCGAGGCCGAGTCAGTCGCAAAGATCACCGAGTAGAAAGTAATCGATTTTGTGTGGAAAAATATCATCTACCGGTTCAGGATTCCGAGAACCATCGTTTCTGATAAAGGCCGCCAATTCGACAATGATAAGTTTCGAAGTATGTGTCAAGAGCTTGGTATTGTGAACGCCTACTCATCGCCTCGGCACCCACAGTCGAACAGACAGGTAGAGGCAGTCAACAAGATCATCAAACATCATCTCAATATGAGGCTGGAAAAAGTAAAAGAAAATCGGTCCGAAGAGCTCCCCTTCGTCCTCTGGGCTTACCGGACTACAGCCCAAACTTCGACGGCGAAACCCCATTTTCGTTATCCTATGACTAAGAGGCAATGGTGCATGTGGAAATCGGACTCCCTACGGCGCGGGTTAGGGATTTCGAAGAAAGTCAGAACTCCGAGCAGATGACGACTAATTTGGATTTGCTCGAAGAACTCAGAGAAATTTTCAAGCTCCGAACAGCGGCTCGGCACCAGCAGGTAGCGCGCTTCTACAATTCCAAAGTCAGAATTAGGCGCTTCCGACTAGAGGACTTAGTCCTCCGATGGGTTTTCCAGAACACGGCCAAGCCAGGGGCAGGAGCGCTCGGACCCAATTGGAAAGGTTCATATCATGGGTCAGATCTGTCAAACCAGGCTCGTACCACCTGAAAAATCTCAAAGGTCGTCATCTCCCTCATCCTTAGAACGCCGAGCACTTGAAGATCTACTACCCGTGAGGAAATAGCCTTTAAGGCTCATAATAAAATGTATGCCTCCGAGTGACTGGCCTTTAAGGCTCTTAATAAAAGATCAATTCTACCTTTGAATGCTTGTCCGATTGCCCTATCCGCACAAGTATGAGTTAAATGATCCGATCCTTTAAGGAATCGGAACCCAACCTTACGAAAGATCGACAAGGCATCCCTCCAAGGAAAAAAGCCTAATAATAACTCGACCCTCCGGTTAAGTGTTCAGCTCGGCATACAACAAAACAAAGGTGACGAGCCGAGTATCCAAAGAAATCGGACCCAACTAAAACTTGGGCCGAGGACGCTCGGACAACCGACCCTAAAAACTAACTAAACGGTAGCTGACTAAACCCATAAAAAAATCAGCTCGACATCTCACAAACAAATAGACAATGTAAAAAGAATGTTTTTCAATAAATCCCCTCAAAGGGGCAAAGTACATGGTTAAAAGTACATTGATAGTTTCAAAAAAAAAAATCAAAATGATAGTGTCTTCAGGCCGAAGGAGGAGCTTGGGCATCAGGAGCCTGGGCGTCAGGAGCTGGATCCGAACGGATGACTTTGACCGGGGCATCTTCGGAGTCGTCAGGCAGGAGGGAATCAAGGTCAAGGTCTGGGTATAAACCCATGACTGCCTCGAGGCAAGCGTCGAAGCCGCGATTGTAGAACGTTACAGCTTCAGCATCCCTCTCCTTGGAAGTCTTGAAGCTTTCGACATCAGCAATAACCGCTGTGGTTAAAGAAGTCTCATCCTTCGCTCGCTGGGCTTCCATGGCCTGATTCACGGCTCATGTCCGTTCTTCAGTCGCCTCGGCCTTGGCGTGATTCAAAGCTTCTCCAAGCTGAACGGTCTCCATGGCCAAAGAATCTGTGTGGGCCCTGGCACGGGTCAGCTCAGCGGTCGCCACATCGCCAGTCTTCTTGAAGTCATCTGCCTTATCCTACAGCTGCAGCTCCCTAGCCTCCAAGCCAATGACAACTCCTTGCAGTCGCCTAACCCTGGCCCTCTCGCCTGCGAGCTATTAGTGCAGGCTGGTCTGCTCAGCCTTCATGGCCGCTGCCTCAGCCTGTAGGGCCTCCAACTCTGCCTCCTTCTCCTTGCACTCCCGCACTCTCTGCCGAATGGAGAGCAGCATCGGGATGACCTGAACAGAAAGCAAAGATCAGAATCTACAGTGCATAACGACATGAAAGAAAAAAAGTCTTCTCAGAGACATACCATGTAGCACACGAAAGCGAGGTCGTTTAAGAAGTCGCCCTCCGACCGCTCAAGAGTTTGGGCGATATCCTCCTCCTTAGCATGCTTGGCAGCCCACGAAGCCAAGCAAGCCATGTGGTAACCGGGCTTAAACCTCCCGCCGCTTGTGCCCGCCTCGGCCGAAGCCTCAGCCCCCTCGGGCCCTACCCTACTACCGGTCGAGTTTTGACCCTCGGCGCGAACCTCCCCCCCGACCTCGGGGGGGGGGGGGGGGGGAAGCGCATTGTCAGCTATTTTATTGGCCTCCTCCCGTTCGGAGGAGGATGACACAATGATAGGGGCCTCAGGGACAGCGGCAGGCACCTCCACTGTGGGGGGAACGACGACGGCAGGGGATTGAGGAGCAACAGTGCTCGGCACGACAGGGGTGCCGACCACAGTCATCTAGACGAGCCCAGGCGGAGACGTACCACCGGGTGCAGGACTACCGAGGGATCTGCGACGGTGCTGGGGCCTGCCGGAGTCGGTGGTACGAAGGACAAGCCAACTCGCTTCAGTGTTGGGGCTGATGGAGTTGTTGCAGCAGAAGATTCCCCCACGTGAGGGTGAGTCGGCTTCTTCCGAGTGATCTTCACTCGGGGGGCTTTTCTGAGCAACTCCGCCGCCGTCGGAGCTGCTTTCCTCTTCCGAGCCCCGGACGCCTAGGCCATACCTGCAAAAATTATTTTTTTTATCAACTACTAAATAACTAAAAGAAAGCTCATCGAAAAGATCAAGGCAACTTACTAAGGGATGAGAGCAGAGGCTGAGATTTACAGAGCCTGGACCAGTGGAGGTTGGCTGCAGTGATCAGATAGACCCAGGAGTGAAGTGACTCCGACCGCGCCCTGGCCTTTGCAACCTGATTTTTCTGGTCCGAGTCGAGGAGTGGCAGCCTCTTTTGAAAAACTGCAAAAGGAGAAGGAAATGTTACTTCGACTGAAGTGAAAATCAAAGCAACAACTCAGATATGAAATGAAGTCCGACCTGATTTGGTAAAATGGGTCAGAACCTGGGTAGTTGGGGTCATAAACTCAGCTGTCGACGCCTCCTGATCACTCACCGTCAAGAACCACTTATTCTTCCAGTCTTTGTTGGAAGACGGCAGGTGCATTACCAACCCCGACCCTTTGCTCCCCCAAGTCATAAAATAGTACCATGTATCGTTGCTATCATGTTTGACCATGTACAGGCTCAATAGCTCCTCTGGGATCAGCGCGGGGTTCCCAACTTGCTTCCAAATTATGTAGGCTGAGATCATCACCCTCCATGCATTCGGAGCGAACTGTCCAGGGGCCAATCCGAGGTAGGTCGCTACCTTCCGGATGAAGGGATGTAGTGGTAGTCGGACCCCGCACTGCAGCGCGCATAGGAAGATGGCCACCTCTCCCTAAGCTGGGGCGCCAGCAACGTCCAAGGGACTGGGAGCCCTTATCTGAACGGAGTCTGGGATTTGAAACTCCGATCGGATCCACTCTATTTGGGATTCTAACATGATAGAACCCCCGGGGACTACCTCTGCCGTACGAAGATTCGTAGGCATCTCAGTGGCAGTAGCGGTCTCAGCTCGGCGGGGTCAGGAGGCTGTCTTCTTGCTGGGCTGCTTGGTCTTAGAAGCTAATATTTTTTGCTTCCGAGGATGGGGATACAGTAGAGTGGTCTCGAAAGGGCCTTTGGATGACTCACTCTCACTCTCAGTAGTCCCCGGCTCAGAATCATCACCGTATTCATGAACCATTTCCAGATCGGAAGACATGACAGAAAGAAGAGCGAAGGTTAGTGAGACTCACCGGGTGGTTGCCGGAAATCGCCTACTTATGGAAACTTAGAAGTCGACCGGAATCGCCTCTCGTCAAAAATCGCCTCTCCGGTATGCTCTTATGAAACGGAATGTAAAATGGTATGCGAAGGTCTGGGGCACCCTTATATACGCTGCGAAGGATTTTCGCATTGATGGCAAACCTTAATGGCAGCAGCCGAATCGGCACGAGCCGATCTCCGAGCACACATGGTAAAATCGCATTGGATGCGTACCGAACCGTCGGTACGGCGCCTGACATCGGGCAGTGCGCCTTGATACGTGAAGCAACGCTACAGCAGTCGGAGCCATTATGGGCACGTCTTCTCAAGTCTACGTGGCAGCTTCTCACAGGCTGAGAAGGGACGCGAAATTATAACCGTCGCCATGCGTTAACCAAAGCGACGAGCACGCGCGCGATTCGATATCTGCCATCATTACGATAAGGGCGGGAGATTTCCTACCTAAGTACTCTCCGAGCCAGCGAGCAAGCTCGAAGAGTAGGGGGCTTCTGTTATGAAAAATCTAAGCTCACGGTACAACACTGCCCCAAGCGCCCGTCCGAGTCGTGGCATGATCCATCCGACCTATTTTGGGACGTGATCCATCCGAGCAGATGACACGGTTGTAAAAAACTCAAAATCATACTCCGATCGGATGACCTCCGACGCCTTAACCACACCGCTTATTAAAGTCAGCCCTGCCAACCATGGTGGAGCCAACTGAGTCGACCAGGAGGATCGAACTGGTGGTATCCTTATATAAGCCGAGCCGAGCAGACTTTTCGAAGTACATATCCCACTCGCTCAATATAAAAACTGCTATATCGAGACATGGCCGGTAACTTCACTCGCAGGTGCGCACGATCCACCAGATACGCTGTGCGAACAGTAGATTGCGGGCAATATCTCCATGATCATAGAATCCCTCTGATCGTACCGAAATTATCGGACTCAGACTGCCTCACAGGCAAGTATAAATAGTACGTATCACCATATCTACAGGTACGCGAAATCTAGCTCTCCTCTACTCTCTACCCAGACCCTGATTCCCTTGTCCTGACTTAGGCATCGGAGGATCCCCCGGCTTAGCCAGGGTCACCTTTGCCTGTTTTCCTGGTGCAGGTTCCAGGGATAATACGTGGAGGACGATGTGGAGGGAGGGCCGACCAAATTTTGGCATCAACAGTATCCGTACAAAAGTGCACCATCCAATGATGAACACCTAGTCCGAAAGTCTTGCCTAACAAAAATAGAGAGTGCAGCGTTTTCATCGATACACATTAGATGGAATGGCCTGCCCGATCATCGGATCAGCCTGAGTTTTGGCATCAGGTGACTTCTCTGTATATCCAACCTTCTTGAAGGATAGAATATTCAGAACATTTTATATGTATGGAAAATTAATGGTTGTATCAGAACTTCTGATACAGCTACTGTATCAAACCATTACTTTCGTTCCATCCGTCCATGAGAAAATGAGAAATTTACAACTGTACGACCCATTTATGGCCCATTTACGAGACCCAAGCCCACCTTATTTTACCTTGCAAAAATAAGCCCCAGGTGTACGGATGACTTGCTAAAGGCCAAAAATGGCCCTACTTTTTCCTTCAAGCGGATCGGTGGTGCTCGAAGACGAGCGTTGACACTCCTCGAACTCCAAGTTGTACGAACGGTTCAAAAGATATCACAGTTACATGCATCACATTTAGGTATTTATTATATCCACAATGTTCATCCATACTTCGAGATCATTTGAGAGCATTATAAAAAAAAAAAAAAAACAAAATCATATCCAAAGATCAACTGGACCACACCACAAAGAGCAACTGAAAATTGATTTTCACCGTTAAAAATTTATAAGACCCACCATAACATTTATTTTCCATCCAATCTATCATTCATAAGGTCATAAAGAGCTGGATGAAGAGGAAAAACAAATTTCATGATAATCCAAAACTTTTGTGACCCCTAAAAGGGTTTTAATGGTAGACATTCAATCCTCCACGGCCTCTTACAGTGTGGTCCACTTGATAGCTAGATCTGTCTTATTTTTCGTCTCAAGCCTTGATATGAGTTCGTCGAATATATGGACGGTTTGGATATAACACATACCTCATAATAGGACCCACAAAAAGCGGTGGGGATTACAACAATAAAAAATAAAATAATAGTAAATAAATAGACAAAGAACTTTGGCTATGGTGTTTTCTGTAGCTACGGATTATAACTGTAGCCATAACTGTATCCCTTACCGTTTCGATATGTCCTTTTATATGTATCGAAGGTCTTTCGATATGTATCGAAGGTCTTTTGATTAATCGAAAAAAGTCCAGAACTGTCCAGTGAGTTTACCTTAAAAATCTTACAATTTTCAATACATATCGAAGAGTATTCGATATGTATCGAAGGTGATATGACCAATAGCTACAGATTATAACCGTATCCATAGTTGTACTCTGTGCCAGTTTATGAAAATTTTTTTATTTTTTATTTTTTTACATGGAGAAATTTATTCTACGTATAATTTTCTCTAATACATATTTATATAAATATGTATATATAAGCATATAAAAAAAAAATTCTTCCTTTTTTTCATTTATTTCTTTATTCATTTAACAAGAATATCTTCTAAACCCAAATTAGTTACTTGACGTACCCTATATGATTTTAGGGTAGGAGAAGCTACTTTAGCCAACTAACCTGGTTATTTTTCAAGATTCCATCGGATCTATGGTCAAAAATCCATTTCATTCACTTCGCAGTCAATTTTAATCAATTCGCGGTCAATTTTATTTATTTCATTTACTTTGCGATCAATTTTGTGCATTTCACGGTCAATCTCAGCGATTTCGTTTTGATTCATAGTCATTTCCATGCATTTCATGATCAATTTCCTTCACTTCACGGTCATTTCCATGCATACCACGGTCATTTTCGCCTATTCTGTGTTGATTCACGGTCATTTCGACGCATTTCACGGTCATGCCCCTTCACTTCACTGTCATTTCTGCGCATTTCACGGTCTAATCGCCTCACTTCACGATCATTTCCATTCATATCACAGTCATTCCCGCCTATTCCGTGCTGATTCATGGTCATTTCAGTGCATTTCACGGTCATGCCCCTTCACTTCATAGTTATTTCCATGCAATTCACAGTCCAATCATTTCACTTCACGGTCATTTCCATGCATATCACGGTCATTCCCACCTATTCCGTATTGATTCACGGTCATTTCAATGCATTTCATGGTCATGCCCCTACACTTCACGATCATTTCCGCGCATTTCGCGGTACAATCGTCTCACTTCACAGTCATTTCCATGCATATCACGGTCATTCTCGCCTATTCCGTGTTGATTCACGATCATTTCGGCACATTTCATGATCATGCCCCTTCACTTCACAATCATTTTCGTGCATTTCACGGTCTAATCGCCTCACCTCACGGTCATTTCCATGCATATCACGATCATTCCCGCCTATTCCGTGTTGATTCACGGTCATTTTAGTGCATTTCACGGTCATGCCCTTTCACTTCACGGTCATTTCACGCATTTCACGGTCCAATCGCTACATTTCACCGTGAAATGCGTCGAAATGACCGTGAATTAACACGGAATAGGCATGAATGACCATAAAATGCATGGAAATAACCGTGAAGTGAAGCGAATTTACGTAAAATGCGCGGAATTGATCAAGAAGTGAAGGGGCATGACCGTGAAATGCATCGAAATGACCGTGAATCAACACGGAATAGGCGGGAATGACCGTGATATGCATGAAAATCACAGTGATTTTCACTTATTCTGTGTTGATTCATGGTCATTTCGGCGCATTTCATGGTCATGCCCCTTCACTTCACGGTCAGTTTTGTGCATTTCACGGTCCAATCGCCTCACTTCACAGTCATTTCCATGCATATCACGATCATGCCTGCCTAGTCCGTGTTGATTCACGGTTATTTTGACGCATTTCACAGTCATGTCCCTTCACTTCATGGTCATTTCCGCGCATTTCACGGTCCAATCGCTACACTTCACCGTGAAATGCATCGAAATGACCGTGAATCAACTCGGGATAGGCATGAATGACCGTGAAATGCATGGAAATGACCGTGAGGTGAAGCGAATTGACCATGAAATGCATGAAAAATGACCGTGAAGTGAAGGGAATTGACCGTGAAATGCATGGAAATGATCGTGAATCAAAACGGAATCATTGGGATTGACCGTGAGATGCATGAAAATGACTGTGAAGTGAAGCGAATTGACCGTGAAATGCATGAAAATGATTGTGAAGTGAAGGGAATTGACCGTGAAATACATGGAAATGACCGTGAATCAAAATAGAATTGCTAGGTTTAACCGTGAAATGTATGAAAATGACTGTGAAGTGAAGCGAATTGACCGTGAAATGCATGGAAATAACCGTGAAGTGAAGGGAATTGACCATAAAATGCATGAAAATGACCGTGAATCAAAACGAAATCGTCGGGATTGACGTGAAATGCGTGGAAATGACTGTGAAGTGACGCGAATTGACCATGAAATGCATGGAAATGACCGTGAAGTGAAGGGAATTGACTGTGAAATGCATGGAAATGACCGTGAATCAAAACGGAATCGCCAAGATTGACCGTGAAATGCATGAAAATGACTGTGAAGTAAATGAAATGAATGAAATTGACCACGAACTGATTGAAATTGACTGTGAACTGATTGAAATTGACCACAAAGTGAATGAAATGAATTTTCGACCATCGACCTGATGGAATTTTGGAAAATAACTAGGTTAGTTGGCTAAAGTAGCTTCTCCTACCCCAAAATCACATAGGATACATCTAGTAACTAATTTTGGTTTAGAAGATATTCTTGTCAAATGAATAAAGAAAGAAATGAAAAAAAGAGAGAAAATTTTTTATATGCTTATATATACATATTTATATAAATATGTATTAGAGAAACTTATAGGTAGAATAAAGTTCTCCATGTAAAAAATAAAAAAATTGCATAGACTTTTACGAACTGTAATTATGGCTACGGCTATAATCCGTAGCTATATCTTCGATAATATCAAATACACTTCGATATGTATCGAAAATTGCAGGATTTTTTATGCAAAGTTGTTGGACAGTTCTGGACCTTTTTCGATTAATCGAAAGACCTTCGATATATTGAAGTACATATCGAAAAACCTTCGATACATAGCAAAGGACATATTGAAAAAGTATAGGCTACAGCTATGGCTACGGTTATAATACGTAGCCATAGATTCCAAGCTTCTTTTTTTTCTTGTTGTAATCACCACCGCCTTTGTGGGTCCTTTTTATGAGGTATGTGTTATATCCAAACCGTCCATCTATTTGACGAACTCATAATAAGTCTTGAGAAGAAAAATAAGACAAATTTAGCTATCAAGTGGACCACACTGTAAAAGGCAGTGGAGGATTGAATGTCTACCGTTGAAACTCTTTTTGGGGTCACGAAAGTTTTAGATCATTACGAAATTTGTTTTTCCTCTTCATCTATGTCTTCGTGACCTTATGAATAGATTGGATGGAAAATAAATGTTATGGTGGGCCCTACAAAAGTTTCAACGGTGAAAATCAATTTTCTGCTGCTCTTTGTGGTGTGGTCCAATTGATCTTTGGATATGATTTTTATTTTTGGATAATGCTCCAAAATGATCTCGAAATATGGATGAACGTTGTGGATATAATAAATACATAACTGTGGGGCCCATATAACGTTGATCTCTTTTAAACTATTCGTATAACTTGGAGTTCGAGGAGCGTCAACACTCGACGCTCGTCTTCGAGCAGTGCTTGATCTGCTTGAAGGAAAAAACAGGGGCATTTTTGACCTTTGGGAAGGCGTCCGTACAGCTGGGGCTTATTCTTGCATGGTAAAATGAGGTGGGCTTGGTCTCGTAAATGGGCCATAAATGGGTTGTAGAGTCGTAAATTTCTCATGAGAAAATTATCCGATGCCACCTTTTATCAAGCTTCTTTTCTTAACAACTCAAAACTGATCTTCAGCTTAGACCTTTCACACGCAGGCATTTGAGGACGAAAATCCTCCCCTTACAACAATTTCGTTAGTTCATTTTCAGGACATGATGCTAAAAATGAACCATGTTTAAAGCTTAAGTGGGCATGCAAGGAAAATATAGTTAGGAAAATTCCTATGGTTGAAACGTACCTGGGTTAGACAATGATGTTTACATGCCATTTATACTGTTAATAACTCTATTACTATTGGGATGAACTGAAATCACAAATATTAACATGATTCAAAACTTCTGTGGCCCATGAATATTTCAACTGTGGACATTCAATTATCACGCTTTCGGCCTATTTGAGCTTTGGAAACGGTTCATTTTTGGCACTGTGTCTTAAAATAAACTCAAAAAATAGATGGACAGTGTCACGGCCCAAACTCGAAAACCGGGCTCACAAAATTTTCGATCGCTGAATCCGGTGCGGACAGTCTCCGTAGAACCTCATTCTCGGCTCTCGACACCCATTTACTAGGTTCTGATCCTCGGATGTTACTAGGAGGATTTCTAATCATCAATTTGATTCGTAATGAGCATTACCATAAGCATAACCCACGAACAATAACCACAAGATCACCATCACAAAATCTACTATGATCAAAAACTTTAAGTACAATGCATATGAAGAGAAATACAAGATAGTGCTAATAGCAAAAACTCCAAAGCTCGACCGCATGCTCCTACTACTACTATGTTACGACTGTGTCCGGGCGTCACCTGCACACATCGATCGTGCATAAGCTTATAGAAAGCTTAAGAGGGTGGTGTAACTGTGTGTGTAAAATGAGCGTGCTCAGAATGTAAGGTCAGAGTAATGTGAAAATATGCTGATGAGTACATGAATGTAATTAGTCATACCAAGGCTATGCGGTGCGAGATATAAATGCTATCAATCATGTCAAGACTATGCGATGCGAGATGCAACTTAAGCATGCCAATTTAAATCCGTATATCAGTACAGCTCATCAATATTAGTACCGTTCTCATTCTGAATAATCACCAGAGTTTAGTACACTCCAAATGACACTGCCGCTCTCCCAGCCACACAGTCCAAGTGAGTGTAAGAAATCTCACTATTCGCTTGGCCAATAGTTTGTGAATACCTATCCGGCACGTCGATAGTGGACCCATTCACAAGCTGGTCAAACTCAGCCTAGTATTGTCCCCTACCCTCGTGCGAGTAAGGCCACACCCCTTTCCAACCGACCATGACACAGTGGGAGACGCGACCTCCTGGTATTTGGCCCTCGTGCGCTCATATATCCACTTAGTCTCAACGTTGGAGTTATCCTCTAGTATCATCGGGTTTAGAAATTTTCACCCAAGGACATCTATGGTGCCCCAATGCTTAGTAACAATATTTTCGGTATCCAATCCAGCCACCACGATGTGTCTGTGGAGACTATGGCCTTGATGTCGCTAGGGCATATCACAATCATAAAAGTACAAGTGCATGAATCATACTATCAGACATACAATAATTCTGCGCATACCATGCCCTCATGTAGGGCAACTTTGCCTATCAGGGAGCTCATAAATGATCTACCCGAAGGCATATGTTATGATCAGTCACTTCTCATATCAGGCATATATATGATGCGTATGATCATGAATCATGGATCTATACTAAACATGTTATGTGGTGATGGACTCTGATCAAAACGAAGATGGGCCTAGACGGCTTACACACTACAAGTATGGACCTATCGATGAGCCTTAGGGAGAATGACAATGCAGACATTTAACCAGCATCATCCATACAATGTGGATGTCAAACCATCATTGCTCCCAAGGCACAGCCTGTTGCAAGCATCATTATATACACCAAGGAGGAATCGCACATTGCAATGGACCTAAGTACATCCCATTGGGCCTTAAGCACATCAAATGGGCTGTATCACATGGGCCTTATGTTCATCAAGTGAGTTGTATCAGTGAGCCACACCAATGGGCCTTATGTACATTGTAATGGGCCATAATCCATGGGCCTTACATACATCACAATGGGCTCACAACGTGCGTCTCGGATGTATCAAGGTGGGCTTACAGCAATGGCCATAATTACGTCAAGATGGGTCTAATCACATGGACCTTATGTATATACTAAGGTGGGCCTCAATGGATGGCCATAAATAAATCAAGATAGGCCATAAATACATCAAATGGGCCTTGTCACATGGCCTTATATGTATCCAGGTGGACCTTAACAGGCAACTCACAAATACATCAAGATGAGCCTCAACAATGGGCCTTATACAAATCAAGGTGGGTCTCAACAATGGGCCATAATTATATCAAGATGGGCCTGATCGTATGGGCCACATGTAAATCAAGGTGGTCCACAACAACGGTTCACAAATACGTCAAGATGGGCCTAGTCACTTGGGCCTTATATACATACCAAGGTGGGGTCCACTTGAACTATAGATCTATCTTATTTTTAGTCTCAAGCCTGTTAAGATAAGCTTGCCAAATGGTTGGACGGTTTGGATGCCACATGCATCATGGGTGGGGTCCACATGAGTAATGGATCTGACTCAGTCTTTAGCCCCTGCCATAAAATGGGCTTCCAAAATGGTTGAACGGTTTGGATGCAGCACATGCATCATGGTAGGTCCCATATAGATGGAATGCATGGATGAAAACATATACATCATTGGGTCCCACCGTCCAGTGATGTGGACGGTGCGGACAGAGAAAAATTGTGGCTTCCACCGTCCACTGCCGTGGACGGTGTGAATAAAACATATACATTAGTGGGTTCCCACGTGGGGCCCACCATAATGCTAATTTGCAATCCAACCCATTGGTAAGATCACACGGACCTGGATGGAACGAAAAAACCAATTTCATATTTAATCCGAAACTTTTGCAGTCTAAAAGGGCTTCAATGGTAGGCGTCAATCACCTCTGTTTCCTGTAACGTGAGTCACCTAAGTCCCTGTAGCGACTGATTTTTGGGAGGCCCACTGTCCCAAAGGGGACCTATCAAATGCACGGTGTTGATGATCGACACTCATCATGGTAGGGCCCATGGCTGGGACCGTGGGCCCTGCCAGGCCGTCCGTCCGTAGCAAGCGCTCCCTGCACCTCTGACAGCAGCAGTGTCAGCTGCTGCATGTATTTTTTAAAAAAATCTTATTTTTCTACAGAATCTCCTAGGTGAGGCTCGCATCAGGTGAATCTGCCCCGCCCATTAGTCTCTATAGCTTGATATAAACCCATCAAGCCCAATATTTGATGGGTTTTGGTGTACAAAAAATCTTAGAGTGTATTTCAATGGTAAAAGTACTATTCTCTATGCTATGGCCCACCAAGAAAATCAGATTGGGTTCATTTTTTGGCTCAATGCCTGAAATGATCTGAGGAAAAGGATGGTCGGCTTGGATTAAGTATACGCATTAAGGTGGGGCTTGCATGAGGGCCCACCATTTCCTTCCTCTTTTTTCTCTCTCTCTCTCTCTCTCTCTCTCTCTCTCAGTTAGCTCGTTAGTACACCCCCATGTTAGTACACACGCACTCTATGTTAGCCGCCCCTAGGGCATAAATGAACAGGGACATCAAGGTGGGTCCCACATGCACGTGGCCCACCTGTTTGGACCACCTTATATTTATGTTTTCCTTCCATCCGGGCCCGTTAATGGGTTGGATGGCGTAGATCCAACACATTCCTCCGATGGGTCCCACATGAAATATATGATTCGTGGTAGGCTACACTCACCCCTTCATCATCATCACCATTCAGAGAGAGAGAGAGAGAGAGAGAGAGAGAGAGAGAGAGAGAGAGAGAGATGGTGATAGAGGGGAGGGACCCCGCCACTATGGGCCCTCCATTGATACAACACATACATCAAGTGGGTCCCACAACAAGTGGGCCCTTAAAGTTAAAATAAACAATGGATCACCCACCTTACTAGCCTCCTTCTTAGTCCCTTAGCCTCCTTAGCTCCTATGCTCAACGTTTAACAGTGGATGATGAAATTTTGATGGTGGGGATGAGAGATGAGAGGGTGGGCCACACTTGGCTTGGGAGAATGCTTGGGAAGGCTTGGACATTTGATGCTTTGTTGTTGGGAGTGAAAAGATAGAATGAGAGAGGGAAAATAATAAAAGGGATGAGATGATGTAAGGAAGGGGATGGAACGTATGGGTGAGTTTGATTTTTTTGGAAAAAGGGAATGGGTTTGTTTGAAAATTTTAAAAGAGGGATGGTGAGGGGAGAGAGATGGTTGACTTATGGGAAAATAGAGAGAGGCCACTTATACTTGTTGTTGGGTGAGGTGACATGGAGATAAGGTGATGTACTTTGACTTGATTGATGTGACATGTCGTAGAGATTCTCTTGAAATTTACAACATGCGACGTTTCTTCGGAATGAATGCAGGCCTACATCTCCTGGCCTGGGCATCGGTTCAGTGAGCGAGTTGCGGCGTTAGAACCGCGGTGACGACGCGGTCGCTAAGGTATAAGTTTCGGATCGAGCCAACTTCGGTACGCGAGATCCGGCTTAGGATCGTGCGCAAACGTCGGATACGGGTTGAGGATTGCCTGAATTAGACCGGAAGGACAGCGAAAGCCAACAGAATGGTACAGACTAGGATATGGGCCCTACATACGGGTAGGATTTCTCACAAAAATCACAGTGGGCTCCACCTCGGATAGTCAACCCACTGAGGCGCTATATGGTACGTGCCTCGCAACTTACACAATATACAGGAGTCTTCGACTGGGATATGCATGGCCTATCGTTTGGTAATATGCACGGTTAGTCTATTGAGTACTACGGTGGATGAAGGTTTCCCTAAAATACTTCTACATTTTAAAATCCTAGATACCAATATTAGGGCATGTTTGTTAACGCTGAATTTTTGCACTTAACACGGAATGGGAAATTTTTTTTGTGTTTAGTGGTGTTTGTTAATGCGTTATTAACGCGGACAACGGAAAGCGCTAAGTGGTTTTTTACTGAATTCTTTCTGTGACAGGAGTCTGGCTTAATGGTGAACGCGGAATGCACTCCGTGATTTTTCATTAAACAAAAATTTTTTGCTTCCAAAAATACCCCTTTTCAAGTTACTATGGAAAATTTTTTCTCTTAAATTGTTTGTACGATACAAAATCAACCTTTAACCTGTGAAACTTCTTTATGCCCCACCATGATTTATGTGTATGATCCACACCTTCCATCAACTTTTTCAGATAATTTAAGGTGTGATCCAATAAAAGAAGCAGGTTCAATGATTAATTGGACCATAAGGTGGGGATTGAACGTCCACTATAAAAAACTTCTTGAGAGCTAGAGAAATTTCAGATCAAGCTGATATTTGTGTTTTCACTTCATCCATGTATACATGACCTAATGAATAGGTTGGATGGTAAAAAAAAAACATCACAGTGGCCCTTAGAAAGGTTTCAACTATGGATGTCACTTTCGATTTCGCGTCCTCTGTTACAGCATGCGGACGAGTTTCTTTTCTATATTGTTGTTAAAAATAGGTGAGGTCCATTTGTGATGATCTTTTGGAAGATCCACTCCATTCACCATCTTTAGCACCCCATGCTAACCCATGGGCCCAAATTTGAAATAGATCCGATCTTCAGGTGGGCCGCACAATCCACCAATGCATGACCCATAACGTTAAAACTTCTTTACGTTATTTGACGTGTGACTGAAAACAGGTAAGTAACGTAAACTTGAATATTTTTGTGGAGTTCACTCGATTGTTTGAAGTGGTATAATCTACTCTATTCATTGAGATTGACACAATATGTTAGGACATAGTCCAGAAATGGAGCAGGTATATTGATCGGGTGGGCCACAAAGTTCAATAGTATCAACGGTGGCATGTAATAGTAATGGATATTTACAACTTTGTCATCCACTTCTCAAGTAGCTTCTAATGTCTATGTCAAGGTGCGTCGTCCGAATGTCTTAAAATTTGTTGGACATTCCTCATTTTTTCAGTTTGGGCCTTGATCGACTATAGATGACTCACGTGCCTTTTTAAATGGACTAGCTCACTCGGTAATTCAAAATAATATTTGTGCATATTTATTTGACAAATTTCTAGGTAGTTTGGGCCTATACCTTAAGCTCTTAATGATGATTGGTTTATCATAATATTCACGTGGCCCGTTTGGCAAATCCAACTACGATGGACGGTCATATGACATGCTAAAACTAGGAAGACTTGATTGTTGATATTTTAGTCATGTATCCAGGTGATTGTACTATCAGTTTTGTAAATGGATGGACATAAAGTGAGCTTCTGAAGTGATTAGGGGTAGGACCTGTATATCATTAGATTCAAGTGGCTTTTTCACATGTCTAAGTTTCTCTGATTGTAATTCTAATTGTGAGTTAAGCATATTCATATGGTGTGAACAAGATATACGGGTCATAATCTTGATCTGGTAAGTGTACGAATGGATGTAGAGGTCAAATAGCTAATTTACTACGATATAAGGTCTGAAATTCAACGTATATGGTTAATTTATGATCATTAGGCATAGTATAAAATCTCACATGAGATGAATTGTGGGAACCATGTGATTTGAAATTCAGGGATCTAGGTCAATGACATTTTCACACCACGTGATATTTTAATTTTCTATTAAGTACTTTATAGTTTATTTGAATTAAATATAATAATTTTATTTTCATTTAATAAAAAATAATTTATTTCTAATGAAAGCATTTTCAAACAGGAGATAAATAGGGGCAAATGTGTCAAATTAACATATTTCAAGCATTTCAGATGTTTGTTAACAAAAAAATTATTTCAAATTTAGTACTTAATTTTCAAAGCCATAGTTACCAAATAAGTTTTTTGACTTCAGATTTCAGATTCAGGTTTCAGATTTTGAAATTCAGGCTTTAGACTCCAGATTTAACAAAAGTGTATTTTTCGTTTGAATTTGGACATCTTGTATTTCTCTTCTCAACCGACTAATCAAAGGTAAGACATTAAGAGGCTAGTATTCTACTATCAAGGATAATTTTTAAGAAAGGCTCATCCATGGTAGGATAGCTCATCCATGGTAGGATAGGATAAACAATGGTGTGGATTACCGAATTATTTGCCATACTCGTGAGAACTGAAAACGCGTGTATAGTGTGTAAGATGCATGCTACAAAATCATATGATTCGAAAATGTCAAAGCAACTCGAGCTCTGCGACCCCACGATTTGTCTGTCGGACCGGAGG
The DNA here is from genome assembly GCA_037074715.1 of Magnolia kwangsiensis. Classification (NCBI taxonomy): domain Eukaryota; kingdom Viridiplantae; phylum Streptophyta; class Magnoliopsida; order Magnoliales; family Magnoliaceae; genus Magnolia; species Magnolia kwangsiensis. The sequence continues at coordinate 70,915 of JAYEFE010000225.1, read as the reverse complement.
TGTTATCCGGGTAACACCTTAGTGGGTGTTACCCTTAAAGTGGGCCACCTTGATTATTATTATTATTATTATTATTTGTATATCCACGCTGTCCATCCGTTTATCCAGCCTACTTTAGAATGGATTTTAAATAATATGCAGATAAAAATCTCATGTGGACCACAGCACAGGAAACAGTGGGATTGAGTTGTTCACCATTAAAAATTCCAAGGGGGCTGGGTATCTTAAGGTTTTTCTAATTTTTATTTGCAATCCAACCTTTTGATAATATAGGGAGGATCTGGATTAAGAGAAAAATATAAAGATAAACTTGATCCAAAATAAAAAGTTTTTAATATTCATTTATCACCGTTTCTAGTGATATAATTCACCTGAGATTTTGGATCCTCTTAGGGCCTGTTTGGCCGGTTGCATTGGAAAGGATTATACGGGATAGGATTTAAAAAATATAATTATTAACTATGGCAGGGATTGTTCCCTGTTACCACGGGATAAGTTTAATTCCTACTTTGTTTGTAATACGGTGGTACATTGAAAGGATATACCCATCATCATTTGAAATTATTGAGAATAACACACATGTGTCTTATTTAGGCTGTTCATTTGTTTTGCAACATCATTTCATTACACGGGCTTAAAAATGAGGTAAATCCAAAACTTATGTAGCCCCAAAGAAATTTTCAAGGGTAAGTATTCAATTCCCGTTGCTTTCTATGGTGGTGTCCACTTGAGGTTTAGATCTCAAAAAATGGGTGAAAGGTGTGCATATAGCCCACACATCATGGTGAGACCTACACAACTTATTAACATTGAGTGAATTTGGCAGATGACTCAATATGATTTCATCTAACACACTTCCAAGCTTTTTCACTCTTTCCAAACGTGAAGCGGAATTGGCACAAACGAGATGCAATCCCATCCCACCGAAGCCCATCTAATCCAGCCGGCCAAACAGGCCCTTAATATTCAGTATTACGTCCTAAAATAACATGGAAATATGACAGCGTGGATATCCAACCAAAACATTAAAGTGGGCTCAGACGATTAGGGTAACACCTACCCCAGCAACAGCTAATCCGCTCCCGTATCAGACAGGCACCGCAGGAGACGGATTGGCTACTTACCCTGACACCAGCCAATGGCTGGTCGTAGGTGCTTTGTGGGCCCCACTATGATATATGTGTTTCATCCATGCCGTTGATCTATTTTTATAGATCATTTTATGTTATGAGAAAAAAAATAAGGTATATCAAAATCTCAAGTAGGTCACATTATAGGAAATAGTGTTGAATGAACGGTAACCATTAAAAACGTATTTGGGGACATAAAAGTTTTGGATCAAGCTGATATTTATTTTTTCTCTTCATTAGGGTCTTTATAACCTAGTAAACAGATTGGATGTCAAATAAACAGTAAAGTGTGCCTTAAGAAGATTTTAATGGTGGATATCCAATCATTATTGTTTTCCTGTGTTTTAGTCCACCTGAAATTATATCCTATCATTTTTTTCATCAAACCATAAAATTATCTGTAAAAATGGATGAAAAGAATGGATAAAACAAATAAATAGGGCCAAAGATCACCGACCCAGCCACGGGGTTGGCGTTAGTAGGAGTAGCCAATCCGTCTCCGGCACCGCACGAAGATTGCACCACCTCTGTACCGTCGGTACGGGGACAACAGGCCGCTTGAAAGGGACGTAGAATCGGTACTACCCTGCTTGTCCCAGGCTAGGAATTGACGGAGGCTTTCAGAGGCCACCGTGAGGTTTTATCCACACTACTCATTTAATTTTTAAAATAAAATTTTAGGATGTAAGCTAAAAAAAATTTAACACCTCCAAGGCTCAAGTGGACCAGGCAGTGGGGATTAAAAACCTAGTGAAAACTTTTTGAGTGCCCCATTAGTATTCTTAGATCAAATCTGATCGTTGTGTTTTCATTCATCAGTGTATATAACCATATGAATATGTTATATGGCAAATGTTATATGGCAAATAAACATAGGGTGCACCCTAAGAAGGTTTCAACCGCCAATATTATCATCGTTGCTGCTTCCTCTGGCTAAGATTAACCTCACAGCCCGCAATCTTTACAGTGAGGATAGATGGAAGTAAGATAAGTGCCGCCAGCCTCACCTAAGAGGGTGCAATCCTTAGCCCAGGGCTCACCTTGATGTATGTATTCTATATCCACGTTATCCATATGTTTTATATCATTTTAGGTGTTAGTCCAAAAAATGAAGTAGATTTAATTCTCAAGTGGACCATACAATAGGAAACAATGAAGAATGGCTATTAATGGGCAACAAAAGTTTAGATCAAGGTAATAATTGGTTTTCATCTTTATCCTAATTTATGTGAAATTTTTTTTTTGATTTTTTTTTATACATCAAGTTGAACTCGGCCACTAGCTGACCTCAGCTTAAGCTCGTCTTGGCGTGGTTCTCAAGCTTGACTGGCCAGCTCGGCTCGGTTCAGTCAGCAACTTGGGCCAGTTTGAGCCGAGTTCACCTGTGCAGCATTTTCACAAACATCTAGACTGCACCTTCAAAATCTCACTGTATCAGCAATGATTTTACAGGTATTTTATCAAACACCTTCTAAGCAACATAAAAATGAAGAAAAAAATGGTATTAGTTTCATATACATATCTTCCTTGCCACCAGCCACACTTTGTTGAGTCATTTCATCAAACACTTAGTGAGCAACATCAATATCAAAGTAACCGAGTCATCGAACTGGTTCAATCTGACTTCGATCCGAGTCAAGTTGAGCTGGGGTCAGCTCGATCTCGACTCAAACTCATTTTTGAGCTAAAAAAAACAGCTCGACTAGGCTCGAACTCAACTTCGAATAGAGCGAGCTAATCGAGTTAGCTCGGTTCGTGTACACCTCTAGGAAAAAGGCTGGAGTGAATCCCAGCATTAAAAACTTCATAAGGGCCACTTGAATATTTATTTCCATACAACCTAGTGATAAGGTCACAAAGACCTGGATGAAAAGACCACACAAATATCAGTCTGATTCAAAACTTTCATGGCTCATCAAAAGTTTTTAATGGTTGATTACCATTATTTCCCGTATTATGGTCCACATGAGATTTAGATCCACTTAATTTTTGGGTTCATACCCTAAATAGGTTTTCACAATGGATGGATAGCGTGGATATAAGGAACATACATCATAGTGGGCCCCATGATCAAAGATCCCGCCCACCTCGATGGATTCATTGAAGCCGCGCCTGGGAATAACAGGCATAGTTTTGGCCTATTGGGTGGATACCCGTGTCCTCCTAGGTCGGTGCATCCCTAACTATGGAGCCATTGTAATGTATGTGCCTTACATCGACACCGTCCATCCATACTGACAGCTCATTTTAGGGCATAGTACTAAAAATAAAGCAGGTCTAAATCTTAGGTGGACCATACAAAGGAAAACAGTCGTGATTGAATCCTCGCCATTAAAAACTTATGGGCCATTGGAATATTTATTTTCCATTCAACCTGTTGATAAGGTCTCAGATACCTCGATGAAGAGATGACCTGGATATCTACTTGATTCAAAACTTTTGTGGCCCTTGAGAAGTTTTTAACGACCAATTATCATTATTTCCTTTATCATCATCCACCCAAGATTTAAATCACTTCATTTTTGGAACCATGACCTAAAATGAGTTTTCAAAATAGATGGATGCCACGGATACAAGGAATACACATCGCGGTTGGCCCCACAGTTAGGGATCCCACTCACCTTGGTGGATCCCTAACCGTGGGGCCATTGTAATGTATGTGCCTTACATCTACCATTTATCTATTTTGATAGCTTGTTTTAGATCATGGTCTTAAAAATAAAGCTGATCTAAATCTTAGGGGGAATATACTACACAAAATAATTGTGATTAAATCCTCACTATTAAAATCTTCTTGGGTGACCAGAATTTTTATTTTCCAACCTGATGATAAGGTAACAAAGATTTTGATAAAGAGTCCACGAAAATATCAGCTTGATGTTAAACTTTTGTGGCCACTATTAGTTCGAGTACCAATGTTTTCTTTATTTAGTCTACTTTAAATTAAAATTCGCTTTATTTTATTTAGGGATTTTAATTATATTGACCTCGAAGTTTGGGAAAATTACCTAGAAAGCTACAATGTTTCATATATGCCAAGAGTGGCCTTCTGTCAAGCTTTCAAAAATTACTTGGACCAAAATGCCATTGTCCTTGTTTTAGTAGTTGTACAATTTTCTAGGAAATAAGAAGTTACGTCGTATTTAATACCAAGAAAGTGATGTATACAGAACCTTTTTTTCGCATGGGCTAGGACCAAACTCGTGGGGCCCACATTGAAGTATATGTATAATTGTAACACTCTGGAAATCGAGGGTCGTGCATACACTCGACTCTTGAGTTCCCGAGTGTCACTTATAACCGATTTTCATTAATATACGTTTAATCTGATCTAAATGCGCAGTCTGAAATTTCCTTAAACATGAAGCACAACCACCAAGTCTACTAAAATGAAAGAGATCTAGCATATATACAGGTCCAAAAATATAAATGGGTAGCACAAGGTGTTGCCCAACAAAACCACAAAAAGAATAAAGCTGAGTCCATAACTCAGCGATCTAAATCTTACCTGTCAAGCCGATGGAGAGTTGTCTATCAACTGAAAATAGGATAGATCGTCCTCCTCATCTAAGCTCGTGCCGTCAGGCTCCTTATACTCCTAGTCACCTGCAGCTACGGGAGACTCTGGTTGGTGTTTTAAAACACCGTCCCAGAGTGGGAGTGAGTGATCAACTCAGTGGGTATTATTAGTCTTAAGTTACAACAGGCATCAATTAAATTATAGATTTAATAAAAAGTAATACATTTATAAAAACTAACTAATCTTATTAATGCATGTGCATGTATAATGATATGATGTAAGCCCTCGCCACAACACTCCCTCGAGCAACTCTATCTAACAATCGTGTATGACTAACACTCCCTCAGAGCGACCTCGACTGCCGACTCACCACCCTAACTAGTGCGATGCAATGTGATCATGTTAATCGAGTTCTTAGTTAAGTCCATTCATCCAGCAGGTTGGAGAATCTGATACACCCCACATATTAAATACCCTGAACTAGTTACAAGACCAAGGCCCTCGAACGTATGAGGCCAAGACTCTGCGATTCTTGATCTCGTCGGGTTTTCCATCCCTAACTTCAAGCACATGTGGAGTGCTGAGTAAAAGAGATTGTTCGCGATCACTACGGAGAGACGCGACACCCCGGTGTAACATTCCACCATGCCTGGCTCACGAGACGGTGGATCAGTTTCAATTTAGTTACTGATGGGTTACAATGGTTGTAGGGTGTTCTAGGTTCCATACATATGTGAGCAATTAAGGTTAACAAATAAAGTTGGTCAGCTAGTAGACTAGACTGCACGAGTCCATGCAAGTACGTGACAGACGACATCGGGTACGAGCGACCCATGTAGTCTAACTACTTTCGCCTACATGCACCCACCCAAATCCACGGGTTTAGCCTCAGGATAGTCTTACCCATGGGACCACCTTCGCTCTTCTCATGATCCTGACCAACCCAAGGGTCTTGATGGTGATTCATAACATGTCAACTAGCAGCGTATCGACTAACATAACCCATATCATGTTTTCAAATTTCTAAATCATACGATTCAATCTTTTAACAAACAAAGCTAACATTATCATAAACAAAGGTGCAAGTGTGTTATGTGGGTTAGTGAGAAAGTTATGCGTCTCCTACATCTTGTAGAACCATAATACACAAGAATTAATAAATCATACATGTTATAAGCAACATCATATGAAAAATCAAGCAAGACAAAAATAGGTAATCATCCATAGTAACCTAATCATGTGAGAAGCACGAACAACACCATATGAGAACTAAACAAAGCATACAATTTCATGCAATCCCCAAACAAACATCTAAATCCTAGTTTTTCTCTGGATTCTTTAAATACATCATCCAAGCAATCGAAATCATTAGACTTATAGTATAATTGGTGCTAGGCCACCTAAGGATAATATTCTGCATCTATGGATCGTTGAAGACTTTAGGAAATGATCTAGGGTCGCCAAACTCGCGAGTCGATTCGTAAAGATCCTGAGCCAAATGAACTTGCATGTTAGGATTACATGCATTTCCTAGCTCAACCCTAAAAATTATAAAAAGATGGGTGCTTACCTCCCCAATCGGATGGAAGTGGCTTGTAGTTATGGATATGAGAAAGGGAAAGGTATCTCTCTAAAGTTCCAAGCTTCCTTGGGCCCCACTTCTTACCACACACTCCTTTTCTTTCTTCTTTCTCTCTCTTTCTCCTCCTTTCTCATCTTTCTCTTCTCCCTTTCTCTCATTTTTCTCTTCTCTCTTTCATTTCTCTAGGGCAAATTCGTATGGGGAGAGGGATGCTCAAAAGAAGCCCCTTTTATAATGCCAGATTTGGTGCAAATGGTCCCAGTGTTGAGTTTTTACTATATTAGTCATATGGGAGGGTTTTTCTAGCTCTAGGTCCTACTATGGGGTGTACATGTTGATATACACTGTAAGATAGTTAGCCCTAATGATGATCTACGTATGGACGTGATCGGCCCACCATTTGGATGCATCGATCAACAAATATGATTAGAAGTCTGTTCAATGGTCACCAATGGTCGATCAGGGCTGCAGGTATATGAATATGAGTAGAAAAATATCTTTACTCTATGTGTGAAGTTTTATCATAAATCGATGGTCCGAAATTTTTAACTTTGCATAAGAGTGGACGACCTAATTTACTTAAGTTTCAGTTTCTTCCTTTAGAGTATTTATACTTCTCATGCACTCATCCTTTGACTCAAGTTGAACGATTTTGGACCATTCCCAGGTCCGACTCCCATGATGGACGTCGAACCTAGTAAGACGGACATTTCTCTATAGTTTTGAAACTAGTGGCCCGCCAACGAGCAGTGTAGAGCTTGTTCAAAAAATCGGGGCATTTCTGAAATGAATTTAGTAGCGAGATTTCTCGTGGGCAATGATTAGGTTTTGGATTAGCTATGTTCATAATATGGTCCATTTATACCTAGTGAAAGTGAAGATTTAATCATGATTACTCTAAACCGTCGGTTTTAGGCTAAAAGAGTAACGAGGTTGATTTGATCTATTAGTTAAGATCCGAGTCTTATTTGACTCAACTTCGATTAGATCTTTAATTTAGTTATGTTTGTCTTGATTAGTTAGCAATAGGTCGGTTAGATTTGGGTCCTATGTGAGTAGGGTTGTACATCGAGCTGAGTCGAGTCGAGGTGAGCCAAGCTTGGCTTGGTTTGTCCATGCTCTTCTTGAGTTTGAGCTTGAGCTTGAGCTCGGCCTCGAGCTTACTATTGAAGCTTGGCTTGTTTACCAAAACTTTCGAGTCGAGCTTGAGGAGAGCTAGTGGATCGAGTCGAGGCAAGCTTACCTTGAGTCGAGTCGAGCTTGCTTCCAACCTGACCCAAACCCCAACCCGCACCTGACTCAACTCATCAACCTGACCCAACTGACCCAACCCCCAAATTAAATATTTAATTAATAATATACACAAATATATAATATTAGATACAACCATAGAGGGTACCTTATTGTTGGTGCTGAGAGAGAGAAAGAGAGAGGAGCTCGAGTGCGACGAGTAAGGTAAGGAAGGGAAAGGGTAAGAGAGGGAAGGATGGGCAGGGTAGGATTTATGTTTTAATTTTTAAAAATTTTAAATTATATATATATATATATATATATATATATATATATATATATATTCGAGTCGAGTCGAGCTCAAGCTTCGAGCCAAACCGGATTCGAGTCGGGTCGAGTCAAACTTCCCTATGTTTGAACTTGGCTTTTTTCAAAACGAGCTAGGTCATATAAAGCTTGACTCACCTTGAGTTATCATTTGAGTTGAGTCAAGTCGAGTTAGATCGAGCCAAGCTGAGTAAGCTTTTCGAGCTAGCTTGGCTCGTATACAGCCCTATATATGAGTAAATCATGGGGTTATACCTGATGTTCAAGTGATCAGGCGGATTCGTTGGCATCTTATGGCTGATTAATCGGACTCGTGCGGTTCTTTACTGGTACTACCCCTGTATAAACTAACATTGAGTACTAATGGTCATTAAATGATATTATATGTTAATTAATAAAAAAAATTTAAGGATTTTTGGAAATCCAAAATAGTAAAAATTCAGGATGTTATAATCTACCCCCCTTAAAAATAATTTCGTACCCAAAATTGCATAAAGGTAATAAGTAAAGATATTATCATTTCATTTACTTAGGTTTTGTTGGTTTCGAGTTTACATACGCTTTAGGGTATATAATAAATACGCTAGTCTAGCTCACTGTGATCTACCCCCCTTAAAAGTTTTTACCTTTGAGGTTTGAAAATAAATGTCAAAATCATCATTATCATGCTAAGTGTTTGATGATAAAGTTTATCTAAGGGTGGTATATTCTACTTTTTATGATCAAGCTAATAAGAAAAAACGGTTATGGTAGGCTTTGATCCCATACGTCGATCCTTTGCTTGACCAGGGCAGAAAGATCGTTGTATCCCTTCCCAGTCCTGGTCTTCTGCTCAGTCAAAGCAGTGAGTCCGTTGGTATTCACACAGGATCGAGAATTGGGATAAGCCGTGAATACTTTACAAATGTATGGTTTCGTAAATCCGTAGTCCGATTATTCTTAACATTGGGAAGATATCAAAATTTATTAAAAGGTTCAGGTTTCTCATTTATAATATTTTAGTGGGTGGTGAGCCTCCCCCGGTGCCTATGATCAAACGACTATCCTAGAAAGGTTTCTAGGAGCTTAAGGTTCCTCTCAACATTACCATTTTGATCCTATGGTTAGTGAGTTATGGGCAAATCACGTTTTGGTTTCATAAATTTTAAGAATGAAGGAATAGTTAATGTTCTAAGGTATTCTAGATGTTTGGAGTGCTAATAATGCTAGTAAGGACATAGTAAGGCAAAGATGAAAGATATCATTTTCTCGATGTTGCTTGAATCTTGAGTCCATAAGAGAATAGAAAAACTCAATATATTTTACTGTAGTCTACCTCTAACATGAGCTTACAGAGTATTAAACTATGAAACTCAATCCTACTTAAGGGTCCTAACTTAATTGCACTAAAATAACTTAAACAAATATATATATGTAATCAAACTCAATCATGAGATGATTCCTAGCACGATTATAATTATTTTCTAAATAGACACTCAATATTAAACTTTAATATGAAAAGACATGACTAGTCTATTGGCAATAATACATGCAAGCATTCACAAAGTGACAAGAGAATTTTAATCCATACATTCACATTGAATTAAAAAAAAAACCCATTAGCATGGCCAGTTACATCCTACAGTATGGATTACATGTATCACTAGATACCGCAAACTTAAGAGAAATACAGCCTAATCAAAGTAGGAAAGGTTGCAACTATCCTTCAACACATGAAAGGAATTCTAACTGACTCGAACAAACTACTAATTGTTAATTGTCCATTAGGTTAAGCTACTATTCTTTTAGGTCGGATACGAACAGGGGTGCCTCTTCCCCTTAAGGGACAAGATCACTGGAATGGAGAAGAAAGAGGGAACGGTTGTCAAGAATGCCATATCCCTCGGTTAGGATAGATTGACTGTGAAAAATGTAGGTGGGTCGTTGGAGGGAATATTTTAGGGGTGGTTTTGAGAAAACTAGAGATTGAGTTTAGGAATATATTTGAGGAAGGTTTGTTAAGGATGAGTTGTGGGGAAATGGGTTGGAAATGAATGTGGAAGGATGGGTGTAAGAATGGATTTGAGAATGAGATTTGAGAAAGAGGGTTGATGTTGGGTTTTATGAATGGAAGTGGAAGTGAATGAGTGAATGGAGTGAGATTTTGAGGGTGGTTGTTGAGATGGGATGGTTTTGTAAAGGAGAAGAAGATGGGTTTGAAATGGATTTTGTGGGTGAACTTGAGAATGAGATCAAGAAAAAGAAAATGGTTAAGAAAGGGTTTGGGAATATGGTTTGGACATGAGGAAGAGGAGATGGGTTAGAGAGATGAGAAATGTGAAGAAGAATGTGGTTTTGGGATTTGGGTTTGAGGATGAGAGAGGGAGAGGTCTCTCTCTCTCTCTCTAGGGGTTTAGAAGAAATGGAGGGGAGTGAGAGGGGAAGAATAAGGGTTTAATTTAATCACCCAGGATGATTCGTAGGATCTTTGAAAGCAATTCCTAACTTAACTTTGAATCCTAAAACTCTACGATGAAGAGATACATCTAGTCCATCGGCAACTTTTAGTTGTAGGAACTTTTGGTTTCAATACATCTTTTGTTCATAAAGTATTTATCACTTTTAATTACTAGATAATTTTTATAATTTATAATTTTTTTTAATAATTCATCATTAAGTTGACCCTTTTTATACAAAATTTCAATCTATTTCAAGTTTCATAAAAATTATAAAAAAATTTAAAAGCATAAGTTATTTGAAACTAACAATTTCCTGTAAGATACTAAAACGTATCTAATTCTTGTAACGTTTCTTATACTTTTAGTAACTGAATTATTTTTAAAATTTTTATAATGATTTATTATTAAGTTTTAAGTCATTACACAAAATTTTATATCAATTGGAGTTGTAAACAATTTATTAAAATTCTAGGAGCAACATCTGCATGAAATTAAAAATTTTCATATAGTTGATAGAACATCTTAATTTTAACTATATTATAATTTTTATTTTATTATTTTATTATTTTTATATAAAAATAGACTCATCAAGCTTCAATCTAGATTTTGAATCACCTAAATCGGAGTTATAACGAAGGAGATATGAATTTTTAAAGTCGACCCAAATTCGCATGAAATTCCGGAGGGGGCAACCTGGGTTGGCGGGGGCCACGCGGGTTGGCAGTGGCAACGCGGGCCTCTGGCTCCCCGGGCTGTCGACGTCTTTCGATGCACATATTTCACCAACTAGAATAAGTTGTTCGACATGCCATATATGAATTTGGGGTAGGAGAAACCGATCTACGCAATGAACCTACTGGTTTCATGAGATTCCCCCCGGTTAGTGGTCAAAATCTAATTTTTCTATAATTTCACTAATTTTGATAAATTTTCATTTACTTCTATCTTCATCCCCGAATGGGTCGAAACTATCAATTTTAGTCCAGTATTAGCTCATTTAGACTTCGACGGTGGTCTCGACCGTCTAATCATTAAGTTCGGTTTGTTCTTATCATCGGGCTAAGGTATTGTAAGTATCTCGGACTTGTTTCCTAGTGTCGCTACCATCTCTTGCTATCCAACCCTAATACCTTAAAAGTCTTCATTTGCTTAATACTGTCGGTTCAGGGACTGGGGTGGTTCTTAGTATTTTTGTGTTTTCTATTGCGTTTTCTCTTAAGTTAACGGACGCGTTAGTGAGTTCATGATCCACGGCCTAAGTAATTCCAAACCATTGCTCTGATACCAACTTATAACACTCTAAAAATTGGGGGTCGTGCATATACTCGACTCCCGAGTTTTAGAGTATCACTTATAACCGATTTTCATTAATATGCGTTTAATCCGGTCTAAATGCGTAGCCTGAAATTTCCTGGAACATGAAGCACAACCACACAAGTCTACTGAAATGAAAGACATCTAACATATATACAAGTTTAAAAATATAAATGGGTCATACAAGGCGTTGTCCAACAAAACCATAAAAAGAATAATATGTCCAAAAAGAATAAAGTTGAGTCCACAACTCAGTGAAGAGCTGTTTATCAACTGAAAATAGGATATAGCTCGTCCTCCTCATCCAAGCTTGTGCCACCAGGCTCCTCATACTCTTTATCACCTGCAGCTACGGGAGATCCCAGTTGGTGTTTTAAAACATCTTCTCAGAGTGGGAATGAGTAATTAACTTAGTAGGTGCTATTAGTCTTAAGTTACAATAGGCATCAATTAAATTATAAATTTAATGAAAAATAATACATTCATAAAAACTAACTAATTTTGTTAATACATGTACATGTATAATGATATGATGCATGCCCTCGCTACAACACTCCCTCGAGCAACTCCATCTAACGATCGTGTATGATCAACACTCTCTCCAAGCAACCTCGACTGCCGAGTCGCCATCCTAACTAGTGCGATGTAATGTGATCGTGTTAGCCGAGTTCTTAGTTAAGTCCATTCATTCAGTAGGTTGGGGAATCTGATACACCTCACGTATTAAATGCTCTGAACTAGCTGTAAGGCCAAGGCCCCCAACGTATGAGGCCAAGACCCCTCGATTCTTGATCTCATCGGGTTCCCCATCCCTGACTTCAAGCACATGAGGAGTGCTGAGTAAAAGGCATCCCTCGTGGTCACTACGGGGAGGTGCGTCACCCCAGCGTAGGCCGACAACTCGGACACAGTGTCCCATTCCACCATGCCCGGCTCACAAGACGATGAATCAGTTTCAATTTGATTATCGATAGGTTATAACGGTTGTAGGGTGTTCCAGGTTCTATACATATGTGAGCAAACAAGGTTAACAAATAAAGTTGGTCAGCCAGTAGACTAGACCGCATGAGTCCAAGTAAGTACGTGACAGATGACAACGAGTACGAGCGACCCATGTAGTCTAACTACTGTCGCCTACACGCACCCTCCCAAATCCATGAGTGTAGCCTCAGGATATTCTTACCCACGGGACCACCTTCGCTCTTCTTATGATCTTGACCAACCTAAGGGTCTTGATGGTGATTCATAACATGTCAACTAGTAGTGTATCGACTAACATAGCCCATATCATATTTTCATACTTCTAAATTATACGATTCAATCTTTTAACAAACAAAGCTAACATTATCATAAACAAAGGTGCAAGTGTGTTGTGTGGGTTAGTGAGGAAGTTATGTGCCTCCTACATCTTATAGAACCATAATACACAAGAATCAATAAATCATACATCCTATAAGGCAACATCATATGAGAAATCAAGCAAGACATAAACATATAATCATCCATGGTAACCTAATTATGTGAGAAGCACAAACAACATCATATGAGAACTAAACAAAACATACAATTTCATGCAATCCTCAAACGAACATCTAAATCCTAGGTTTTCTCTAGATTTTTTAAATACATCATCCGAGCAATCAAAATCATTAGACTCATAGTATAATTGGTGCTAGGCTACCTAAGGATAATAATCCACACCTATGGATCATTGAAGACTTTAAGAAATGATCTAGGGTTGTCAAACTCGTGGGTCGATTTATAGAGATCCTGAGCCAAATGAACTTGCATGTTAGGATTACATGCATTTCCTAGCTCAACCCCAAAAATTACAGAAAGATGGGTGCTTACCTCTCCAATCGGATGGAAGTGGCTTGCAGTTATGGATATGGGAAAGGGGAAGGTATCTCTCTAAGGTTCCAAGCTTTCTTGGGCCCCACCTCCTACCACACACTTCTTTTCTTTCTTCTTCCTCTCTCTTTCTCCTCCTTTCTCCTCTTTCTCTTCTCCCTTTCTCCCTTTTTTCTCTTCTCTCATTCATTTCTCTAGGGCAAATTCATATGGGGAGTAGGGTGCCCAAAAGAAGCTCCTTTTATAATGCTAGATTTGGTGTAAATGGCCCAAAGTGTTGGGTTTTTACTATACTAGCCCTATATGAGGGTTTTTCTAGCCTTTAGAGCCTACTATAGGGTATACATGTTGATATACACTATATGATAGTTAGCCCTAACGATGATCTACGTATGGACATGATCGGCCCGCCATTTGGATACGCCGATCGACAGATATGATTAGAAGTTTATTCAACGGTCACCGATGGTCGATCGGGGCCACGGCTATATGGATATAAGTAGAAAAATATCCTTACTCTATGTGTGAAGTTTGGTCATAAACTGATGGTCTGAAATTCTCAACTTTGCATAAGAGTGGACGACCCAATTCACTTAAGTTTCAGCTTCTTCCTTTAGGGTATTTGCACTTCTCATGCACTCGTCCTTTGACTCAAGTTGAGCAGTTTTGGACCGTTCCCAGGTCCGAATCCTGTGATGGATGTCGAGCCCAGTAAGATGGACATTTCTCTATAGTTTTGAAACTAGTGGCCTGCCAACGAGCGGTCTAGAGCTTGTTCAGAAAATCGGAGCATTTCTATAATGAATTTGGTAGTGAGATTTCTCGTGGGCAATGATTAGGTTTTGGATTAGCTATGTTCATAATGTGGCCCATTTATACCTAGTGAAAGTAGAGATTTGATCATAATTACTCTATACTATCGGTTTTAGGCTAAAAGAGTAACGGGGTTGATTTGGTCTATTAGTTAAGATTCGGGCCTTATTTGACTCGGCTTCGGTTAGATCTTTAATTTAGTTATGCTTGTCTTGATTAGTTAGCAATGAATTGGTTACATTTGGGTCCTATGTGAGTAAATCATGGGGTTATACCTGATGTTCAAGTGATCAGGCGAATTCATTGGCTTCCTACGGCTGATTAATTGGACTTGTGTGGTTTTTTATTGGTACCACCCCTGTATAAACTAATATTGAGTGCTGATGGTCATTAATTGATATTATAAGTTAAATAATAAAAAAATTCAAGGATTTTTGAAAATTCAAAATAGTGAAAATTCAGGATATTATAATAATCTATGCCGCCCATCCTTTTTTGTCGTATTATTTTAGGACTAGGGCCCAAATCTCAGCCTGATCCACATCTCGAGTGGGATTACATAATAGAAAATAATGGTGACAATGGAACCTACTGTCGAAACTTTCCAAGCTCATTGTGATATTTGTTAGAAGTGGACAATGCCCAAGTCAGGACTTTTTGGACCCATGACGAGCTGACCGATAAGGTGGATAGAACGGATGTAACAATCCTAAATTTTTATGCATTAAAAAAATTAAAATAAATATTTAAAGATTTTATTTTAAAAAAATAAAAATAAGAATAAGTTAATAGTTGAGTTGGTAGAGATATTCTTAGTTGAGAGAGAGGTTTATGATCAATTCTTGAAGTAGTAATAATAAATTATTTTTTTTCAAATGTCATAAAAAAAATTAAATTTAGGATAAGGGAGGATGTGCTCATCCTATCTTAAGGTTTCAGAAAGAGATAGGAAGCCGTAAAGTAAAAGGAAGAGGAAATTCTAAGAAGGATCGATCAGGTAAGTTCTAATTGTTAGATCTTTTTAATTTTTTATTATGTTGTTAATTTCTTCTTGATTTATATAATGGATGGTGTGGATCATCTACACTATCATCGTATATGCGTGTAGAGTTAATTTTAATAAAGTGATGTTTTTATGATTTCAGATACAGTTAGTAATATTTTAAGAATAAATAAAATGGATGGTTCTGATTGTATCAAGATAGATCTGTACGGATCATATGATCCCTAAGGCCAAAATATATAAGGGTCATAATTTTTAGATCAATCTAACCATCAGATAGGCCATACTAGTCAAATCTATAAATGTTTAATAAAGAATCTTAAATTTTTGTACAAGTGTTGGTATCACTTGGCGTAAATGGTTGAGATGGGTTATTGGTGTATGTGTGATTAGATCCATGCCATTCATCCAATGTGTATAGGTAAAACATAACCAAACTTCAAGAATCAGAATGATCTGATTATCCGATGGGCCACCCCAATCAAATAATTTTCAATCAATTTTATAATCTTAAAAAGAAAATAAAAGATAGAAATATAAAATAAAATTTTAATTATTTGATTATTTTAGATCTGACCACCTAAGATGTATATCAAGGTGGGCCGCACTATATAAAATAACTAGACGAATAATAATGTTGTTGATATAACTGATAGGATCTCTGAATTCAAACTAACCTAATTACCTTGTGGATTCTACACTACTAGACTCAGGTGAGTAACCCAACTTGTTTCATGATTCATTAAAATTTAAATAAATCGTTCGTAATTGTTTGATTGTTTGATATACTGATTTGAGAATTTTGTTATGATAATTGTATGCTAAATTTATATATGAATATTCTGATAAAAACAACTATGCTGAATATGAAAAATATGCATTTATATATCATCCGTCATTTATTACATTTATATAATGCATGGTTAATCTTAGGGGCCCTCTCTGAAAGAAATGTCGATCCTGGTAGAGCGTTACCAGATATGGGCTATGCCCAAGCCTACCCAACGGGTGGATGCAGATTGACGACCTCCAACCTAAGTAGATGGACGATCACCCATCTGATGCATTCTTACATCATTTACATTTATATCATTATACATACATTTTTATGTTATTTTAATTGCTATGATTATGAACCATGCTGAGTTATTTCACTAAGCATGGCCAGCTTACATTTTTATTGATGAAAAAATTGTACAAAGGAGTCATTGGTAGATGATGTGACGAAAGAACCAGAAGGATACACCATACCTGAACACGATTCATTTGAAACATGGTCATACTTATCTGAAGATGAAGTGGCGGCATAAGACCATTTTTAGTTACTTGCTTGCATAGTTTGATTAGTGTAAAATGTATATCGGTATTGATTTTGATATTTTAAGAAATTATTTAGATTTATTTCTTTGAAATAATATTAGTATGGAATAAACATAATTATAGTACGATGATATAATAAATGAATGATTTTTAAGCTTTATTTTATTTGAATGGTTGTCAAGATTTATATATGCTTGGTTGATTGGTGCTAAGTGTTATGTATGTGTGATTGAAATTATAGTGGAACTTAGACTGAATATAATTATCATCTCTGATTAAACCAATTAATGAATTAAATTAGTAGACTTTGTGTATGAGTTACGAACTAAAACTTGGATCTGAGGGTGCACATTTTGTACTCAAATTTCTGGGCATGACAACAGATCTCCCCATTGTTGGCCTTAGGCTATTGTACTAATGGTTATTCTTTCATTTGGTAGTAAAGAAAGTGAACATGTAACAACCACAACCCATATAACATGAGAACTATTACCCATATAACATGATAACTACGACACATGACAACTACGACCCAAAACAATCATGACTCATATAACATGAGAACCACGACCCATTGAACATGAGAACCACGACCCATGACAACTACGACCCTTATTGCATTATAACCATGACCCTTACCATATTACAACTATGACCTATGCATGGGGTCGTGGTTGCCATGTTATATGGGTCATGGTTTTCATGAGAAAAAGGTCGTGGTTGTCATGAGTCATGGTTGTCATGCTATACGGGTCGTAGTCTTCATTTTATAGGCCTTAGCAAGAACCAATTAATGGGACATGCATTAATGTATGTGAATAATTCATGCCGCCCATCCTTTTTGCCATGTCATTTTAGGTCTAGGTTCCAAATATCAACTTGATCCGGAGCTCGTGTGGGCCACAAAATAGAAAATAATGGTGACAATGACATCTACTGTTGATATTTGAACGTGCACGAGCTTTGGATCAGGTTGATATTCGGGTCATAGCCCTGAAATGACACAAAAAAAAGGACGGGCGGCATAGATTATTCACATACATCAATGTAGGGCCCACTAGTTAGTCCTTGTCAAGGCCTATAAAATGAAGACTACGACCCGTATAGCATGACAACCACGACCCTTACCTCATGACAACCATGACTCATATAACATGGCAACCACGACCCATACCTGGGTCGTGGTTGTCATGTTATATGGGTTGTGATTATCATGGGTGGTAGTTGTCATGTTATATGGGTCATAGTTCCCATGTTATATGAGAACCACAACCCATATAACATGAGAACCATGACCCATTACAACTAAGTCCCTTACCATATTATAACCACGAACGACCCATTATAACCACGACCCTTACCACATTACAACCACGACCCTTATCGCAGTCGTGGTTATAATGTAGTAAGGATCGTGGTTATCATGCTATACATGCTATATGGGTTGTAGTCTTCATTTTATAGGCCTTGGCAAGGACCAACTAGCGGGGCCTACATTGATGTATATGAATAATTTATGCCTCCCATCCTTTTTTGCCGTGTCATTTTAGGACTAATACCCAAATGGCTATTCTCAAGAGCGCGTGAGAGCCACATAATAGAAAATAATGGTGATAGTGGCACCTACTCTTGAAACTTTTCAAGCTCACTGTGATGTTTGCTAGAAGTGGACATTGCCCAAGTAAGGACTTTTGGGGCCTACTGCGAGTTGGCCGACAAGGTGGATGGATCAGATCACTCCATTGTGAGCCTTAGGCTATGGTACCAATGACTATCCTTTCATTTGGTAGTAAAGAAAGTGAACATGTAACAACCGTAACCTATATCACATGAGAACCACGACCCATATAACATGATAACTACGACCCATGACAACCACGACCCATATAACATGACAACCACGACCCATGACAACTACAACACTTACCACATTACAACCACAACCCATATAACATGACAACCACGATTATGACAGCCATGAACTACATAACATGACAACCACGACCCATGATAACTACGACCCATATAACATGACAACCATGACCCATATAACATGACAATTACGACCAATGTGCTGATTATTTGGTGTGGTCCACTTGAGCATTGGATCTACCTCATTTTTATACTTGTGCCTTAAAATGTTTTGAGAAAAAGGATAGACGACTTGGATAAACAGATGCATCACGGTGGGCCAGCCCACAGAACTGCCCGTTTGGATCTAGAGATGGGCGGGGGTCAGATGCATTCCGCATCGGGCGTAGATTAGCTACTGACAGGTTGAGTAGCGAGACACGCCACTAGTAAGTTGAGTAGCGAGACGTCACCAAGTTCCATGGGCCCCACCATGATGTATGTTTTGTATCCACCCCTTCCATCAATTTGGAGAGATCATTTTAAGGCAATATCCAAAGAATGAGTTAAATCCAAAGCTCCAATGGACCCTAGCACGTAAAACAGTGGGGACAGTGATGCCCACCATTAAAAACTTATAAAGGCCACAAAAGTTTTAGATCCAGCTAATATTTGTGTTTTCCCTTATTTCATGTCTTTTTTAACTTTTGAACAGGTTGGATTTCAAATAAACATTATGGTGGGCCATAAGATAGTTTCAATGGTGAGAATCACTCTCCCCACTGTTTTCTGTGGTGGGTTCCACTGTAGTTTTTTATCTACCTCATTCTTCGGCTCATGCCCTAAAATGATATCTGAAAATGGATGGACGGTGTAGATACAATGCATACATCATAGTGGGGCCCACAGAACTTGGTGACGTCACTTCAGTAGCCGACTCACCACTCAACTTGTATCTAATCCGCGTCCATCGGAAGCGGATTGTGTAGTGTACCTCTCACGAGCTATATAGCTGTTGTATTTAAGTCAGTAAGTTCTGTGGGTTTGATCATGAGGTACGTGTTATATCCGAACTGTTCATCTATTTGTCCAGCTCGTCTTAAGGCTTGAGACGACAATAAGATAGATCTAACTCTCAAATGGACCACACTATAAAAAGCAGTGGGGAATTGAACGTTTACTATTGAAACCCTTTTTGGGGTCACAGAAGTTTTGGATCAATATGAAATTTGTTTCCTCTCTTAATTCAGGTCTTTGTAACCTTATGAGCAAATTGGATAGAAAATAAACATTATGGTGGGCCCTACAAATTGTTTAACGGTGAAAACAATAGTGATTGGATAACCACCATTAAAATCCTCTTAAGGCCCACTATACTGTTTGTTGGACATTCAATCTGTTGATTAGGTCATACAGGCGCAGATGAAGAGAAAAAGCAAAGATCAGCTTGATCCAAAACTTTTATGGCCCCCAGAATGTTTTTAATGGTCGACCCTCATTCAACACTATTTTTTGTAATGTGGTCCACTTGAGATTTGGGTATACCTCATTTTTGGACTCATACTGTAAAATGATTTGTAAAAATAGATGGATGGCATGGATGAAACACATACATCATGGTGGGGCCCACATAGCATCAACCACTAGCCATTGGCTGGTGTCAGGGGGGTAGCCAATCCGTTTCCTCACACGACATGTACCTACAATAGCTATATAGCTGGCGTGTGGTCCACCAACCAATTCGATTTTGCGTCCATCCGAGATATGGAAGCTATATAACTGCTGGTCCCATCATGAGGGATGTGTTATATCCAAACCGTCCATCCATTTGGCGAGCTCGTCCTAAGGCTTGAGACTAAAATTAAGATAGATCTAAAGATAAAGTGGACCACATTGTAAAAGGCAGTGGGGGATCTAACGTCTACCATTGAAACCCTTTTGTGTGTCACAAAAGTTTTGGATCAACATGAAACTTGTTTTTCCTCTTCATACATGTATTTGTGACCTTATGAACAGATTGGATGGAAAATAAACATTATAGGGGGCCCTACAAATCATGACATGACCCACGATCCTTATAACATCACAACATCGACCTTTATTACGTTACAACCCCGAACTGTAGACGTCACGTAACAACCTCGACACATATAACATGACAACCACAACCCATATCAATCACGACCCATATAATATGACAATTACAACCCATATAACATAATAACCACGAACTGTATGACAACCATGACCCATATAACATGAAAACTACAATTCATGACAATCACGACCCATATAACATGCAACCACGACCTATACAACTTGACAACCACGACCCATAACAACCACGACCCATATAATATGACAACCACGACCCTTGCTACATGACAACCACGATCCATTCGAAGGGTCGTGGTTCACATGCACAATGGATTATAGTTTTTATCCAAAAAGGGTCGTGGTTGATATTTGACCCTACCCCTAAAATGACACAACAAAAAGGATGGGCGACATGAATTATTCACATACATCAATGTGGGCCCATTTGAGTCGTGGTTTGCATGGGTCGTAGTTGCCATGTTATATGGGTCGTGGTTGTTATGTTGTATGGTTCGTGGTTTGCAACGTGTTCACTTCTTTTTCTACCAAACAATTGGTACCATAGCTTAAGGCCTACAATGGGGTGATCTGATACATCCACCTTGTCGGCTAGCTTGTTGTGGGCCCAAAAAGTCCTGACTTAGACAGTATCCACTGCTAACAAGCATTACAGTGAGCTTGGAAAGTTTGTATAGTCACTATAATTTTCTATTTTATAGCCCATATGAGCAGCGGATCAGGTTGATATTTGGGCCCTACCCCTAAAATGACACGATAAAAAGGATAGGCGGTATAGATTATATACATACATCAATGTGGGCCCATATGGATCGTTATTTGCATGGGTCGTAGTTGTCATATTATATGGGTCGTGGTTGTCATGTTGCATGGATCGTAGTATCCACGTGCTCACTTCCTCTTCTACCAAACCATTGACACTATAGCTTAAGGCCCATGATGGGGTACTCCAATCCATCCACCTTGTCAACCAGCTTACCGTGGGCCCAAAAAGTCCTGACATGGACAATGTACACTTCTAGCAAACATCATAATGAGCCTGAAAAGTTTCAACAACTACCGTTATTTTTTTATTATGTGGGCCACACAAGCACTAGATCGAACTGATATGTGGGCCCTAGCCCTAAAATGACATGGCAAGAGGATGGACAACATGGATGAAACACATACATGGTGGTGGGGCCCACAGACCACCGAGCACCCGCCATTGACTAGTGGTAGGGAGAGTAGCCAATTCATCACTTTCTCGGATTTTGAAAAAAAAGGTAATTTCTTATTCACTCCAAGACTATATTACTTTTGAACCAACAATACAGGCGTATTCATCGAAAATAATATCCAAAAGTTGTCAGATGGCCACTTTGGAGATACGTGTAATGTTGTAGCTTTTTAAGTAATTTGTCCAAACTTAAAAGTTAGCCGGGTCAAAAACTCTTTTATTTTTTATTTTTATCACGTCCTAGAACGTGTTTTCAAAATGAAAGCAAAGGGTGCAGACACAAGGAACATAAATCACGGTGGCCCCACGGCCATGCCTTCAATTCTGACAAGTAGGGCCCACGGTTTCACTATCCATCTGTAAGCCATTTGCCTAGTGACTAAACTCTGTGCGGTCCACTGAGGATGTATGCGTCTCATCCACACCATCCATCCGTTTTTTCCAGATCAATTTCGGGCATGAACTCAAAATTATATCATATCCGTCGTGTCGTCCACTTGAGCTTTGGATATCCTTCAATTTTGGAATCATGCCCAGAATGAATGTGGGTGAATAAGACACATACATCGTGGTAGGCCCCACAGAGTTTACTTGGTACGCATTCTGCTTCTCATCCGGACGATAATCTGTTGTCCGGATGAACTGTACCAAAAAAAAAAATCTTTTAAATAAGACAATATCAGCCTTTCTATTTATGCCCTAAAGATAGACGGTTAAAAAGGTTGGTAAAACAAAGGTCCACATTCAGCTGCAAAAGGTCCCGATAGAGATCCCTTGGATCTCCAATCTAGTGACTTCCGTCCCCGGTGGGCCTCACCTGTCAGAAATGAACACCACTGTAAGGAAACGGATTGGCTACTCCCCCTGACACCGGCCAATGGCTGATGGTCGGTGCTCTGTGGGCCCCACCATGATGTATGTATTTCATCCATACCGTCCATATCTTTTTACAGATCATTTTATGATGTAAGACCACAAATTAGATATATGCCAATCTCAAGCGAACCACATTACAGGAAATAGTGTTGAATGAGCGTCGGCCATTAAAAACCTTTTGGGGCTCATAAAAGTTTTTGGTCAAGATGATTTTTGTTTTTTTACCTTCTTCTGGGCTTTTATGACCTAATCAACAGATTGGATGTCAAATAAACAGTACAGCGGGCCTTAGAAGGATTTTAATGGTGGTTACCCAATCACTATTGTTTTCATGTGGTGTGGTCCACCTGAGATTAAATACCTCTAATTTTTTGGATCAAGAGCTAAGATTATCTTTAAAAATGTATGAACGGAATGGATGAAACAAATACATCATGGCGGGTCCCACAGAGCACCGACCACCAGCCCCGGGGCTGGTTTCAGGGGGAGTATCCAATCCGTTTCCCACTGTAAGATGCCCGCTACCTTTTAAAAAGATGGGAGGACGGATTTCCATTCCCGCCAAATCACATGAAGGACCTCAAGCATCAGCTCCACCCTCATCAGCCATGGCCCACTACCGACAAACCCTCCGATCTTCTATCTCTCTCCCAAATCCCCTCAATCTCACCCTCCATATCTACTCCCTCTTCCTCAAGTCCTGCTTCTCCCACTCTCCCTTCCTCCCCAACCATCTCTCTCAATCAAGCCACCTCCCCGCTGCCCGCCACCGCTTCCTTGACATGCCTGAATCCAACACCATCTCCTACAACACTCTCATCAATGACTATGCAGTTGCCGGACAGACTGGGCCCGCTTTCCGGCTCTTCGATGACCTCCGTCGTTGCAATCTGAATCCTGATGTCTTCACTCTAACTTCACTCTTGAAATCTTGCGGTAGCAATTTCCGTGCCAATGCCGTTGCTCATGCGATTGCTGTTAGGATCGGGCTTAATTCAGGAGCTTTCCTGATAAGTGTCTTGATCCGTAATTATTCCAAGTACGGAGACTTGAATTCGGCGGAGAAATGCTTCGATGAGCTTTTGATCCTTGACAGTGTTGTTTGGACGACAATGATTTCGGGGTTTGTACAAAATGCGCAGCACGAAAGAGCGAAAGAGGTTTTCGTGCAAATGCGAGCTTTGGGATTGTGTTTGAATGAATTTACCTTGACTATCATTGTAGGTGCGTTTGTCGATTTTCTTGATATTGAATGGGGGTGGCTTGTTCATGGGTTGGGTATAAAGATGGGGTTTTTGTCGGGTTTGTGGACTGCCACGAGCAATGCAGTTTTGAGCATGTATTTAAGGTGTGGGTGTAGATTGGATGGGATTAAGGTTTTTGATGAGATTCGGGAACCTGATGTTGTTTCTTGGTCTGCGCTTGTCGGGGCTTACAGTGGCGAAGAAGCATTCGGAGTTTTTAAATTCATGAGATTTAGCGGCGTTGAATTGAATAAGTACACAGTTATCAATGTCTTGTCAGCAATTGTGGGCTGTGTGAGGCTGATGGAATTGGGGAAACAGATCCATGCTTGGTGTTGGAGAGCTGGGTATCTATCCGTGGTTTCGGTTTGCAATGCTTTGGTTTCCATGTATGGGAGATATCGGCAGACTGATGAAGCTAGGCGGGTGTTCGATGAAATGCTTATTTGGGATTGTGTGTCTTGGAATGCTTTGATTGATGGGTATGCAGAGAATGGTTTGGTTAGTGATGTGTTGAGGATGTTTTCTCTAATGCGGCGGTCATCAATGGAGCCTACTAAGTTTACTTTGGCTAGCGTTATTGAAGTAATTTCAGTCTCGGGGGTTTTGAATCAGGCAATGCAAATTCATTCGCTTATAATCAAAATGGGATTTGAGTCAGATGATTCAATGGCGACTGGTCTGATAACGGTGTATGGCAGGTGTTATGGGATTGGGGAATCAAAGCAGGTTTTTGATGAGACTGAAAGAGAAGATGTGGCGTCTGTAAATGCAATGGCTGCTGTGTTTGTACATGCTGGTTACCATTTAGATGCCCTGAAACTATTCAGAAATGCACAAAATTCATATAGAGAAATAAACAGTGTAACATTCAGTGTAGTTTTGAAAGCGTGCAGTGCTTTAACAGCATTGGAACAGGGGAGGAGTATTCATGCTCTGGCTGTGAAATTCGGTAGCGATCAAGACAACTTCGTTGGAAGCGCTGCTGTTGATTTTTACTGTAAGTGTGGAGACATAGACGATGCAGAAAAGGTATTCCAAGAGCTGCCTAAAGATAATTTGGCCGCCTGGAATGCTCTGATAACAGGACATGCTCAACATGGACACTATCGGGCGGTTCTCGAGCTCTTTGAAAAGATGGCCGAAGTTGGCATAGACCCAGATGAGATAACCTTTCTTGGAGTTCTTTGTTCGTGTTGCCATGCAGGCCGTGTGGAAGAAGCAATGAACCTCTTAAACTCCATGGTTGAAGATCATGGCATCCAGCCTCATTTAGAACACTACGCTTGCATCATTTATCTGCTTGGTCAAGTGGGCCAACTACAAGAAGCAAAGAGGAGCATCAATCGGATGCCCATCAAACCTGACGCTCGGATATGGCAGATCTTTCTATCAGCATGCAATGTACATGGCAACGTCGAGCTTGGAAAAGTAGCAGCACGAGAGCTCTTCGAGCTCCAACCTGAAAACGAGTCTGCTTATGTGCTGCTCTCAAACCTTTACGCTTCAGCGGGTATGTGGGAAGAAGTTGGAAGAATGAGGAAGGCGATGAAAGACAGGACAATCTGTAAGGAACCTGGTTGTAGTTGGATTCAAGTGAAGGGAACTACTTATTCTTTTTTTGCCAATGATAATTCACATCCTCATATTGGGGAAATTAATCTAAAGTTAGAGCAGTTGTACAAGCAAACCACAACTGCAGAGTTCATAGGAGATGGGATTTGATTTGGAATTGTGAAACAACAACACTTTCGTTTTTGGAGGGCAAGCTGGGGTTCGGCAAGATCTCTTCCAGAACTAAATATGAAAAGAAGCCATTACAGGAAGGAAGAGGGGCAAACCATTCAGTCACAGACGGACAAGCAAAAGAACAAATAATGAAATACAGAACAGTAACAAAATCATCCCCATTGGTTAGTGTACACTAGAAAAGTAAAATACAGAATACCAAGTGCAACGAAATTGTCCCCATTGATTATGAAATCTGATGAGTATTTGATTGCTTTAAAGATGGTCGAGAGCAGATTACAAAAACCATACTCTAGGCGTCAACACTTCCCACGACCTGCCGCTTGCATGAAATTCATGCCGCCGGTCATGCATGCTGTGCCGCCGTGCCTTGGGGCGGACAATGCCTTTAAGGCAAAGAGCAAACAATTCTCCAAATACTCCAAAGATAGGCCTGTTCAGTCAGGTGCTCTTCACTGTCTATAGATGCCACCAAGAACAACAAAAGAGGCTCTCAGCTCCTAGTTGCACTAAGACATGGTGCTCTTCTGTCCTCTGAGGGACTCTACCAAGAGGGTTCTTTCTCTAGCATAACTTCCGCTGCACGATTCCACTTCTGTATGAGATGAAATGGGATTCAAACCCATGATATCATCTTCTTGTATGTTGATTTAGCAAACTAATACCTCAAGCCAGTCAGCCATACCTCCAAGATGTTGATCTTAATTGGATGTGTTGGGTTGGGTAAGTGGTTGTCTGAAGGGTTATCTGATCCAATCAACTGCGTAAGCCGTAGGAATTGAGCATTTGAAGATGTCGCAAGCCTAACTGCATTTCTCATGGGCTTGCCTAATAACATTCCAAGTGGATTTGAGACTGCATGATCCTTTTGGATAAGATTTGGATTGAGTGAAGGTTAGGTGAGACAATGCTTCTCCTTTGACTCTTCACCTTTAAACATTTCCTCCCACACAAAAAGGGAAAAAAAAAAAAAAATCCTTGATGGATTCTATAGTTTTTTTTATTCATGGAGGATTCAGTAAGGATTTTCCATGTCTACATTTCGGATTCTTTCGATTCAAACAGGTGCAGCACTATTACATTGGATGAGACACATCATGATTGGTCTGCACAATTGGCAGGCCCATACCTAACACAAAGCAACCGACTAGTGGGTTTCATCCTTAGATGGTCCTCTCTTGAAAATCACATCAAGAGGACTATCCCAGCCACAGGAATAGTGGCCTTGAAATGAGGCAAAATCAGAAGTTAACGGCTAAGATCCTCCCTTTGACATAATTTCAACTGCAGCTACCCACAAACGGGAAACACAAGTGGACAGTGTGATTCGCTACTTTTGGTACCCACATATGAAGTTACTCCATGATCTACATTCCATGGGGTGAGTCCCCTCACATTCTTCTATCTCCCTCTTTCTATTTGGAATCCATCTTTGATGCGCTAGGAGAGCTTTTGATGGCTTACCATCAGCCAGAGGATAGGATTACCAAACAGAAATGAATTAAAGAGATGATCTCAATCTAATAAGATCTACGATCTGAATGGTTTGGATTTAGCTAAATTTCAACCTCATATAAAGTGGCAGTGTGTGTATATACAGATACATAACACTCGAGCCAAAACAGAAAACACATCCCCCTCACCTTTTCTTTTAGTTTGGAAACAGAGAGCATAAAGGGCGTGAACAACCTTGTGCATGCACATCCCAACATGCATGGATACAATCCAAACTGTGCACATCATATGGCCTGTTAAGGACGGATCACGGCTAGAAAATTATTCTAGACTAATTATAATAACCCCTAATGGCCATAAAATGGATGATGTTCATGGATGATAATAAAAGGAAATAAAACGAATAAATGTTGAATAATTAAAGGATATCCAATAAGTATAACACTGAGAAATACTCATCGAAGGTCCTTACCACTATGTAAATCGAATGTATTGAGGTAATTGTTTGCCATGTGTACAATGGATGAGATGACGTGCATGCACATAGATACCTGTGGTCCTTCATTACTGTCACCATTTTTTCTTTTTCTTCTTTTTAACATGTCACTCACCTGTTCCTGGAGAGGCCAAATTGCAGGAGATAGTGTGTATATAGATGGAGAGTTTACAACCACCTCCAAATCTACAAACACTTGATTTGGGTCTTATCTCTTCTGTCACAGAGAGACTCACTTCATTGGTTCCTGAGGTTTGGGTGGGCCACGAAACCAGCTTTTGTTGATAAATACTTAGAATTATTGGGCATCATGACAAAAATTACTTTTCAAACATCAATTTCAACAACTCTGGAAGCAAGACCATATGCCTACACTATGGAGAACACTGGAGCTGTTGATTGTATTCTGGTGATTTACAGAACATCCATAAACTCAAAGATGAATTTTTCACTACCTGGCAGATGTCAGATTTAAGCAACTCTCTTGAATGAAAGATCAACATCATCATCATCATCCAAAACTGATACATGAATTCTGAACAGCACTTAGTACAGAACTCTGGCAGGGGAGCAAACCAGACCAATTCTTCCAAACAAAAGACTCGCCGAGCATTACTTATTTATCACAATGATAATGAATTTCCTAAGAGAACAGACAAGATATTGAACCGAAGAACTACTAGCTACTCTTACATGATTCTTTCAAACTGCAGAATATTCACTCTTCGGGCTATTTGAATTGCAAGTTACATATCTTGCCGTGATATGAAGCTAGGCAAGTCTCACCCTTCAAACCATCAATCTGTTGTTAATTCAAATACAAAATCTGCAAAACTGTACCAGTAACATGCTACTAAACCTGGGTACCTTTGCATTAGTAGAAAACAGTTCACTAGTGCTTCTTGTCCGTGAACATGAACAGAAAAGTCCATCTGAAAGCAGTACATTGGGTTGGCCAGGAATTACCTCGGCCGCAACTGTCGCCAACTTGCAGCTTGTGTCCCGTAGTCAGGATTCATCCAAATGAACACCTTTGATTCAAAACTGCATCAAATTGTAAGTTAGTACCTCAAATGGTAATGCAATTAGAAATCAAGTAATTAAGAGTTCAAATGCACCCCATCGATTTTGTTCCACTTGCACTTCCATTACTTCCAACGGGAATATCATGTGTAATGGTAGGGGTTATGAAGTGTTAATGCATAAGGGTCATGCATAGTGGGCCCACAGTTCGGTGATCCAGCCTGTTGATGCCATTGTCACTGTGGATGGGGGATGTCACAAATATCTCTCAGATTGTAAGACACAATCCTTCCATCTGTAGTCTGAAAAACGGAAAAAGTTACAGGAAAAGGCAGGGGAAAAAAGGTCAAATATTGGATGGCTAAAGAACTTCCCATCTGCCAGACTTTTGGGGCATTCCCTATCCAAGGTCGGGCCATCAAATCAACAGTCTAGATCACCAAACCATGGCCCCATTGTATGCAGTGCATGCATCAAGAGACTATACACGTCCTCTAGCACCAGGATCCAAACTAAATATGCTATTTAAGAAATTATAGGTAGATTCAGCGTCTGTAAAAGGCGGGAGCTTCATTTAGGACCTCACAGTGGCTGTCTCATGAATAAATGTAAAATAATACTGGGGATCAAAGTGGACTATTAGGTAATTAACCAGATAAACAAGATTATGATTTTTGAGGTGTGCTCCGGTGGAACTGGGCAGACGAGGGGCGACATGTAATACCCCCGTTTTCGAAACCCAAATATACTTCTTGTTTCCGAAATCCCGAATGTTAACCTTTAAAATTCAAATATAAATTTAAATAGTCTTAACATCAATCAGAGTTAGTTACAATTATTAGCGGAGTAAATCATGCATTAAGTAATAATTTTCCATTCATAATTAAAAAAAATCAAAATCTAGTGCCTAAACAAGACTAATACAACCAAAATACCAAAAGTACACGAAACAAAAATGAAAATCTATCAACTAGTGCTGAAGCTCAATATGTCTCACCGGGACCTCGTCTAGCTCCTCAACTACTTGATCTGCTCCAGCAACTAAATGAACAGCATCGGCTCGCTCTACACCTGTATCAATTGATATGTTTTGATACCGTCAATTACTATCGCAGTGAAGAATACCCTCTAAGATTACACACTCATCATTTATAATCCAACATAGCTCGCAAGACATAGCAAGAGATATATTAAACAACATATTTCGAAATCCTGATCATAAACATAGAAATATAGCCAATCAATATAAATTCACCCTTAAGAAAATATAGTTGCAACTGCAATACCAGTGAATCTATCTAGATAATCAGATAATCAACATATGACTTTCTATTGCACACAGAAATCACGTTGTAAGTGAACTCTACAAGATGACTAGAAAATCAACATGTGAACTTCCGCTTCACCTGAAAATCATATAAACTTCGCAAGGTGACTAGAAAATTAATAAATGAATTTTAGCTTTATCCAGAAATCATATAGAACTCCGCAGGGTGACTAGAAAATTAACATGTGAACTTCAGCTTTACCTGGAAATCACAATACAAGTTAACTCTGCGAGATAAATAGAAAATCAACATTTAAACATCTGCTTCACCCAAAAATCACATTGTACGTGAACTCCGCAAGGTGACTAAAAAATCAATAAATGTTCACCCGAAAATTACAATACAAGTGAACTCCGCAAGATGAAGAGAAAATCAACACATGAACTCCAGCGTCATTAGGAAATCATATGAACTCCGTAAGGTAACTAGAAAATCAACAAATGAACTTCGGCTTCAACCAAAAATCATATGGAACTCCACATAGTGACCCGAAAATCAGCAAGTTTATACAATTTAAACCATCAAGCCTCAAAAGGACATATTCCATCAAAGCCACATTGGGCAAATATCCGAAGATCAAAACCACATATGGCACATGTCCAATCAAAGCCACATAGGCACATGTCCAATCAAAGCCACATAGGCACAAATGGTCCTTGAGAAGTTCACGACAAACTCCATTCAATCTATTAGAAATATACACTAGTTCGAAGACCCTAAAAAATATCAGCAAGTACAAGTGGCAAGCATCTAATTGATTAACAAATTTTGTGACTTGAGATAACGTGTGGCAACCAAATCGTTCATGTTTTCCAGAATTAAAGAGATATGTCAATTATCTAATACAAGAGTCAATTGCGTAACAGATTAGCATATACGCATAGTGGGACAAGGAGATTAATTAAGTAACTCAGGAAATACTAAATGTAAGAGATTAAAACATCATCTATATCAAGATTAACGAATTTAAGTGGAAAACTTAAATGGGGAGTTTTCACTTATGAAATTGAAAGGGGTGACTCAAATCGCTTGCACTTGATAAGCTAGGTTATGATCAAATGAAACTCAATAGGAGGCTAGGGAGCCGACTCATCACAACTGGCTTGGTTTCCAACCTGATCGATGCAGTTCCATCGAGAAATTAAAACTCTAAATCTTCTATAAAATCAACCACAACAATATCATAGTAATAAACTTTCAAAACAATTCAAATAACACTGAACTCAGTAACTCATCGAGTTGATTAGATGTTACCTTGACTCAAGTCTAATTCAACCGAGAATGGACCACAATTGAAGCAACTCGATCTAGGATGGATTTCACGCCGTTGTTGTGACAAACCGGACCAAACCAGGTACCAACGCTCAAGGACTTCGTGAAAATACTAAGTTAACTTAATTGCGGTTTGGAGCACACCCACCAGCTCGGTTCTGAAATAACTCTCCATAACAACACAACAGCCACCCTAGATCACCTTCCCTCCTCTCTTTCTTCTTCCTCTTCCTCTCTTCTCTTTTCTCTCTTTCCCTTTGACATGTCCAGCAAGGTTGCTGGTCCAAAAATCCACATGCAGCTTGACCAACAACTCACAACCAAGTTAACCCACTGACAAGGCGAGACTCGACTCTCCTTCCCTTCTTCCTCCTCTTCTTCTCCCTTCCTTTGTCTCTCTTATTTCTCTCTCACTCTCTCTCTCCTTACTAGAACTCCAGCCGGACCAGGTCCAAACCCAACTTAAACCAACCAGCTCGACCCGAACTTGGCGAGTCGAGTCCTCTCGACTCGACAGCAGCCCACAGCCCAAGCCCTCTCTCTCTCTCTCTCTCTCTCTCTCTCTCTCTCACCCCTTCCTTTCTACTCTCTATCACTCTCTCCTTCTCTCCTTTTTTTCTCTTCCTCTGCAACATCTAGTAGTTCGACTCGACACGAAACTCGGCTCGAGTCGAGCTGGTGCGATAGCCCCTGACTTGCACTCGAGCGGAAGTGCGACGCCAATGCTCACTCTCCCTCTCTTTCTCTCATTCTCTCAGCACCCTCTTATTGAATAAACAGAGCCAGGACCCAACTTGGTGACCCAGAAAAACTCGACTTGAGCTCGCGACTCCGGTGAGTAACTTGGTGCGGCACAAACAACATCTCTCTCTCTCTCTCTCTCTCTCTCTCTCTCTCTCTCTCGTTTTCTATTTCTGGAGAGGGGGCCCTAAAAGGAGGCTTTATAGGCTCTGTTGCTCCTATCATAGATGGTTCAGATGCAAATAATCGGAGGTTAGCTATGGTTAACGGCTCCAAACCGTGAGAACTTGAGATGGTACATCCGAACTCGTTTGCATGGTGGCAATCTAAGGTCACAGGTGGACTTATGACACCATGGCCCATTGAATGATCATCTTAGATTAGAAAATAGGGCCCGCCTAGAGAAAATGAGTTTCTTAAGCTAAACGGAGAAGATGCACTGGTCAATCATGGAAACTTCTGATATACGGCCAAAACTTTTGATCCATTGTTTCTAGATGGATTGGATTGATTCACTGATCATTATGGGACCCACTTTGATGATAGATATCACCAATATCTATGCAGTGCGCGAGATTTTCAATCATGGGC
Organism: Magnolia kwangsiensis; assembly: GCA_037074715.1. NCBI lineage: Eukaryota > Viridiplantae > Streptophyta > Magnoliopsida > Magnoliales > Magnoliaceae > Magnolia > Magnolia kwangsiensis. Next base: position 38,427 of record JAYEFE010000225.1, on the reverse strand, counting down.
GTCTCATCTCGAGTTGACGAGATCTCACAAGAGAACTTTTGATAGCTACGAATAGAGCCCTATATTGGGTGTGGGAGATGTTGGAGGGTTCCTAGATGATAGCAAACGGTTGAGATTGAACTAGCGTGAAAAATATGGAAAGATTCTTTCCGCATTCTCTTTGGGTGTGAAGAAAAGGAAACCCTAACACCTATTGAAGTTGAGCGGCTAGGATAAGCTGAAACGGAGGGTTGCGATGGATCGGAAAATGGCTATTTGGATTGCTAGCGTGGTAGCAGCGGGAAGTTTCCGTTTTCGAAAAAAATAGCCGCACGCAACTCAGTTTGTGGTTGAGATTGTGAGTTCACATGTGCATAGCCACAGTTGAAAATGCCAGGGGTTTGATCGGAATTCCCTTCTGAACGTGATGGACGGTTTAGATCATCCATCTGACCTTAGATGGTGGGCCCAAATTTCAAACGAACAACCTTCGTTTGTCGCTGTCCGGAAGAGGGAGTAAACCTTCCTTTCTTGGGCTGGGTCGGGTCAAACTTGTTTGACCGGGTTTCCCAGTTCAGTGCACAGCGGGTGAACGCCCCCTACCGCACTCACGCTTCTAAAAGTGGGGTCCACCACGATGTTCTATGAAATCCACACCGTCCATTTGCTTTTGAGGTTCCAACTAGGGCTCTTAATCAAAGATCATGCAGATCCAAAGCTTAGGTGGGCTGTTCTCAGTCAATTCGAGTTATTTTGTTGATTCTTGCCACTTTGACGGTTGGATTGAGTTTGAATTTCGACATCAAGTGTCCAAAGAGTCCAGGGCCCATTTAAGTGAAAATCAATAGTGGTTTTAGTGGTGTGTTGATCTAATTGGGTTGATCAAATGATAGATTTATGCATTGGGTGTCCTAGACTCCATGAACAGTGGATCCGCTGACTGGTGGATCTACTGAGCTAAGACCCAAGATTTATAACGTGTGATTAAATTTCAAGATGATGCGATGGTCCATCCTAAGTATCAACAGTTGAAATGGGCATATTTTGAATCATTAAATGATGGTGAATGGCGTAGGCTAGGTGTGTACCTTCACACAACTATGTTGACTTAAATTACAATGGTAACACCCGAGTACTGAAAAGTACGGGGTGTTACACGACATGGTGTATGTATCACATCCAACCCGTCCATTAGAAGATCTCCTCAAGTTACTCCCATTTCCAGAAATTCAGATCAATCCAAAACTTCCGTGGGCCACAAAATAGAAAACCATGTAGGAGGGAACGATAACCCTTGATTGAAACCAAGGCCCACCTGAGTTGCAGAACAACCTGATTTTTGTCCTACCCTTCATATGTGGTCGATGAAGGGTCTGGACGGCCTAGATTCCACATACAGAACATGGTGAGCCCCCAATGCAAATCAAGTGTGGGTGTCCCTTCTCAACTTGCCCCCTGTGCTGTGGCCCACTGAGTTTCCGTTTGGCTGAATTTTGGGCCCTGGTGATAATATGAGGTGGCACATCTGATGGATGGGTTGGATGTCATGAATACATCACATGGGCCCAAGGTGTTCTGTAACAATAATGGTGGCCGTAACGGCCACCATTGTTACCTTTATGATACGGGTTGTAACGGCCGTTACGGTCTATTTTTTAGTGAAAAAAATCTTGAAAAACTTGTATTTGCCCTGTAATGTTGATTAAAAAGTATGGAAAACTTGTATTTGCCCCATAACAGATAATTACAGAGCTATCATGGCCTTTATAGGAGATGTAATGTGCCATTAACAGAAATTATGGGTCATTTTTTTTTCCATAACGGCTATTACGGCCGTTACGACCCCGTAACGTGTAACGGTTGCCACCGTTACCTTTACGGTCCCACAACGGTCTTTACGGCACACCATGCATGGGCCTCATTTTTGCCTGGTACCACCGGAGCTCACTCCACGATTTTAAGGAGTCCTTCAATGTCTACATCAACTAGGAGATGAAAGTTGATATACTATAAAATGAGCAATCTTCATAAAATAGTTTACAAGGGATTGGATATGGAAATGTTTAAAATGTATTCCGAAAAATAACTATCTATCAACGGATCCTCCACATGGTTAAGAAAGCAAATGAAGTTTTGATGGAAGAAAGGTCTAAAAAGCAATTGAGATTCTTCATGGTGACTTATGTGGTTGTTAATATTTCTTTCGTTCTACACTGGGACTTCATTAGAGCTGCCATTCATATCGAATGCTTTGTGGTGTCCCCATAAAATAGAATGCTACGATGTCATCGTCACCATCATTATCATCTAAGCCTCATCCCAATTAATTGGGGTTGGCTACATGAATCTTGTTCCACCATTCCACTCTATCAAGGGCTATAACTTTATTTAGGCCATAGGTCATCAAGTTAAAATAAACTACTAAGATGTATACCCTTAAATTCTTTCTTTTTTCTGCTTCAATAAAATTTTATCACCTACACATAAATATCTTGAATGAATCAAATATATTTTAATACAAGAACTGAGAAACAATGACTGAACCTCCATATGAAGGAATTTTCCACTTGGATACTCACTGATTGGTAGGTGCTACCAAGCTTGGCACCATGTCGCTTGATTATCCGGGCTGATTGCAGCAGAATATCTTGTTCTGCAGAGAATAACTCATCTTTGCTCTACAGTTAAATCCAAAATAAGATTAATGCAGATTATAGAAAAAGGAATGAACTTGTCAAAAATCTGGCATTGAAAGCACAGCATCCAGACAATCCTTCTACAATTGTATCAATCAATTCAAACACAAGGCTCATAGAAGTAACATCTTTCCATACTTCAGGAGGGGATATAATAATGAATACACAACATACCATGCTTCTAATAGCTTTATGAACCAAAATAGAATAACTAACCCTACATAAACGGCTGCATATGTGCCAATGTGGAATGCATGCGGAAAATCCGAGCTGTTCATCATGTCTTGTGTACCCACCATGTAGATAGTCGTTTCAAGCATAAACTTGGAATTCATTTGTTTTGTACATTTTATATGACTTCATAGATGATGGATACCACTCAATAAAAGAAACGTGGTAAATAAGATAAGTCCTTGGACTCAACTAGATTAATGATGGGTTGGAAGTATTCAGAGGCGCATGACCATGATAGAAATGATATTAGCAGCTGGAAGCAACAAACAACAAAGCTTTACGCAAAAGAAAGAGCATGAAAATAAATATCATGTCAAATATGCTACATCGTTCAAATTAGCAAATGAAGTAGGTAGGTTTTTTTTTTTTTTTTTGAAGCTCACATGCACCACTACGGTTTAAACATGGCTGTGTTTGAGGCATCTAAGCTGTGCATCAGATGGGGCCTACCTTAAGCATGGATTAAATGTCCTACACACATGACAAGTTGGCAGGTGTGCTGGGGTGGGAGTTACCTCAATGTCCAATGGGTTTATGTGATCATTGGCAAACTTTTGAGATGTTGTACTTAGATGTAGAGTGATGCAGGGCTAACTTTCCAGTGTAATCACCTTTAATGAATTGATCAGTTAAAAAAAGTCTCGTAGAATGGCCCTCAAACCATGAAAGAATTTGAAAACTCAATTCAATGGATCAACATGCCTAATACAAATTAACCAGAGAAACAGTGCTCTATTACATGCTCACTGTGAATATTCAAGAAAGAAAATATACCATGTGCTTGAGATTGCATCCAATGGTCAGTTCTGCATAAGAGTTCTCTATTCGAGAAAGGAAACAATAAGGGGCCTCCTTCCCAAGGAAAACTTTTGCATTAGATCTCAGCATGCACTTTATATCCTCTGAGACCTGGGGAATCTTCTCCAGATCATCAATAAGAACAGGAATTTTTTTCACTATAGCACGCCATTGAGCACGAGATTTGTTCACAATCACCTACAAAATTTCAAGGCCAAAACTGAGTTTCATTTTTTATTACTCCTTTTTAACTATCTAAATGGTGATAATGCACAAACACAGAATAGTTCTAGATTCAATAAATCAAGCTAAGTTCTAGAGATACATCATCCTGAGGAAGACCTTAAATAAGAGTCTTAACATTTGTGATCAAATGTTCAATAGAAAATCATACAATTCTACTACCAGTGGTATGGAAAAAATAGGTTTTCCTTTTCTTTTCTTTTCTTTTTCTTTTCTTTTTTTTTTTCTATGTTCAATAGAAAAACATAGATTTTTTTTTATTTTTTTTTATTTTATTTTTTATTTTTTTTTGAGAATTGAAAATTTTATGCATTAAAAAGAAAAAGGCAAAAAAACACCTAAAAAGAAAAAGGCAAAAAAACACCACATAAAAGAAGGGCCTAATACACAGCAGCAACCCTCTCATCACTATACGATTAGGGACCTCCAAAGCCAATATATTTACATCAAAGCCCAAAGGTGAACATGACTATAGACTTCCCTAAGTATCTAACAGAGCCTGCTTTGAGGAGCCCCTATATTTATCATTACGAAGCGCCCAATTGATAGTCATATTGCGAATCCTCCTCTGGACTCTTTCCATTGATGAGCTCCTGTTGTAAAAAAAATTCTGCAATTCCTTTCATTCCACATGCCCCACAAGATCCCAAAGAGGCACATCTTCCACAAGATTCCTTTCTGATCTTTGCATGCTCCCCCTCTCCAAGCCATTTTACCACCATGCATTCTATTGAGCTGTTAAACGTCCAATCCACCCCAAATATGGAGAAAAAGAAAGTCCAAACCTGCCTGACGGTTGAACAATGAAAAAACAAATAATTGACCCACTCTTCGCGCTTCCTACACATCACACGTATTTGGGATCCCATTGTCCTGTTTTTAACAACACCAGGAATTGAACCCTGGATTACTTCCGCATGCATATTTGGGATGCCATTTTCCTCTTCTTTAGATCGTCTAGTGTTAGGATGTTGTTTACCTATAGGGATTTGTCAATTCCACATGCATATATATGCATGCAACCACAAATGCCCCCACATGTGTCCACCTAGAACACATGGGGTTCATCCAAGCCATGCAAAGGGATTGGCCTACTGTGTGCATGACCTTGCATGAAGTCCAATCATCAGGTGGGCCAAACTTTACAAAAAATGTATATAGTTGTGGCCACCTTATGAGTGGACCTGCCTTATGACTAGGGTGTCTTGTATCCGTTATGATACGGCCATATCGGCCGATACGAATCGGTAACGGCCGTGGCTGTTACGCGATACGTGGCCGTTACGCGATACGGGGCTGTAACGGTCACCCCTCCGATTCTGTAGCCGTAACGGCCGTTACAGGGCGTAATAATGATAAAAAAATGCGCCCCCCTCCCTCCCTTTTTTGCCTTTTAAGGTCTGTTTTTTCACTTTTTTTAAAACTTCTTTCTTCTAAACTCTTATTAAATCATTTTATTGATATTTTCGACCACTCTCAGCTTGATATTAAAAATAAAAACAACTTATATTAAGGATTTTCTTGATTCGAAGCTCTGTGGGCCATTTTTCAAAAATTCCTCAAAAATAAGTATTTATACTTTTTATTCAATGTTTTGCTGTTTTAATGATAGAATATGATGTGTTAATCATAAAAGAAGATATTAATGTCCATTTTACAGATTGTTGTTATTATTTTATAAATTTTTTCTATTTACGCACTATTTTCGACCTTTTTTTTTTAAAAATTCGAAAATTATTTTTTATTGAATGTTTTGTTGTTTAAATGGTAGAATACGATGTGTTAATCATAGTAGAATATGTTAATGTTCATTTTACAGATTGTTATTGTCATTTTATATTTTTTTTTATGAATTATGAAAAATAATTGCAAACACCTACACAGGTAAGATATTTTCATATTACATTCATTCTAATATATATATCATTGATAGTGGATAGTTAGAAAATTAAATATATGAGTTTTGCAGTCAAATCTAGGTTGTCTAGTTCATAAATTCATCAAACAGTCCGATACAATTTCTCACCAAAGAGTGGACCGTTACACCACCATAAACATGTTCCAATTTATAAATGAATGTATATTTGGAATGCTTAGAATATTCCGGATTTAATCCATATTTTTTTTTGTTAAAAAAAAAAAATGCACCGTTACGGGCCGTTACGCCTCCGTATCCGTATCGTTATCGGAGGGCACCATTACGCCAACTGATACCGATACGGGATACCTTGCTTACTACCTCGTAGATGGTGGGCCACACCTATTGCATGGTTATCTATCCACATGCCAACATGTGGATGCATGTGTATGGGAATGTCTATCGTCGCAAGTGCAAGGTATTCTAAAACGGTTATGTAACGACCGTAAATGGTAACAGTGGTAACCGTTACATTACATGTTACAGGGTCATAATGGCCATTACAGAAAAATTGACCTATAATGGTTCTGTAACGGTCCTGTAACGGCTGTAATGGCCCCATAACAGTTCATTACATGGCTGAAATAGGTTTTTCAATAAAAATGAAAAAGATGTAACAGCTGTTACAGCCCGATCCTAAGGGTAACAGCAGTGGCCGTTACAGCCACTGTTACCGTTATGGAATACCTTGCACAAGTGGGATTAACGAAGATCATATAGGTGCAAAGGTCCATGTTTATAGAAATTCAAATCATGAAACGGATATAACAGCCTTGCCAAGACACAAGTGAAATGTATATAAGAGCATCTGTCAGAAGAAAATCCAGCAAAGGCATGCTGCAGGACCCTGATTAGAAAATAGCCAGATCTTGTCACATTGCTCAAAGCCAATGATGAGAAGGACAACATGGACGGACATGCAATTGCAAATATTTCTATGAAGATAAATGCATTCGTAATTGCATGGCGAACGGTCACAAAAAAAGTGAAATATGGATGACTATAGGCCGCACAATCACTTGATCTCACAACTGGACTGATCATATGACACAACCCACACTATCATCAAAGATGGCAGTTGGTGCAAACTGCTCCAGGCATGAAGAAGCACGGAGTATGAAGCAAAGCTATGATAGGGGTGCGGGAGCAGACAAGTCTCTTTCAAAATGTTAGCAAGTATAAACCTAGGAAGCAGGCAGGAGGCTGCAGTGCAATTCTTGGTTCTTTAATGGATGTTTTATGATTGAAGGCAACTCAAAAACTATCATTTCCTGTGCATCTTCGTCATGCAGGGCCCCCTGGAAGAGAGTGCCATTTACTGTGCAGCTTTGTTGTGAAGGGGCCCTTGGAAGAGAAAGTGCCATTTCTCGTGCATCTTCGTTGTGCAAATTCTTCATAAAGAAGCTTCAATGTCAATGAGATTATTGCTCAAGCTAAGGAAGAAGAAGAAGAAGACATTGATGAACATATGGTTTTTTGACCATTTAGAATTTACTGAGGCTTCACAAGCCAAATTTCCTAGGATTTCCATTTGGGTGTTATTATAGCCATCTCTCAGCTATTTGGGTTAGCTACTTTCCATTTTAGTGTACTAAAGTTAATTAAGTTACAGAGGATAACAGTGAAAATCCTGACCCTACCAAGGCCCTTCATCTCTTTGGGCTGTAAAGTGTCATTTCCAAGAATAGGGAAGCTAGGCAGACCAGCAAGTCCCCACTGTTCTAAAGTGTTGAAGTTTACAAGAGTTTTTAAGTTTTGTATGAAAGAAACCTGCAATTTACAGAAATTCATGGAAAATGTTGAGTAGTATTGCTGCCTAGTCCTGTTCGTAGGCAACTAGACAAGCTACTAGCTAGATGATGGAGTTGGTTGTTAGTTACCAATACATGTGATGTAGGACAATTAACCACTTGCTCTAAAAGCTTGAACTTTTAGAGCATGGGGAATCAATCCCTTTATCTCATAGCCCAAGCCTCACATCTCATGGATTAGGACCTCGGCCGAAACCTCCTTGTGGGCCCTAAATCATATGGGTACCGCTTTACACGAGCCACCTGCCTCACACGGGCTGCCTACTCCTAGTGTGTCCCCGCATTCCCATAGGCTACCCCACTTAAGCTCAGTGTGAAAATGCCCCTACATTAATCACTCCCGGGGAGGAGTCTCGAACATGAGACATCCCGCTCTGATACCACTTTGATGCAGGATAATTAACCACTTGTTCTAAAAGCTCGAACTTTTAGATCATGGCGAATCAATCCCTTTATCTCATAGCCCAGGCTCCACATCTCATGGGTTAGGACCTCAGCCGAACCCCCCTTGTGGGCCCCAAATCACATGGGTACCACCTCACACGAGCCACCTACCTCACACGGGCCGCCCCACCCTGAGTGTGTCCCCGCATCTCATAGGCTACCCCACTCGAGCCCGGTGTGAAAATGCTCCTGCATTAACATGTCGCTGTTATACACAAGTTACAGAACAGAGGAATACTACTTGCAGCCACACGACACAAATGCCCACATGTGCCATCTTTGAACAGATGTATTTGCCATCAATCTATCTCCATGCAGTGTGTTAAGTGCAACGGTATGTAATTGTTAAGAGTGTCAATGCCTGACATACTGTTCTTGTTAGATTATCATCTATGTTAAAGAAACGGCCAAAGAATGCAAATTTGGAAGAAATAAAGTACATACCTGACTGGAAAATAATGAATTCGGGACTATGACGGGAAACTTCTCAGAATTCAGTAAGGATGTAGTTGTTAGTCCCATGTCCACCACTTGACCTTCTATAGATCCAGCCTATAAAGTAAATAGTCATAAGTTACTGTTCATTGATAGAAACCCTAAAAGAGGAAGCATAAAATAAATACATGGGATGGAATTCCAAACTGTTCAAGACACAAAACATGTAAGTTGTACTAATTTAGCTAGTACTCTGTAAAACCACATGGCCAAAAACTTCAAATGATCACAAAAAACACATGGAAAAAAAAGGGAATGACTATCAAGATAACGAAACAAGTCATATGCAACCCAAGAAACGAAATCTGCTCAATCGAATATGATGAAGACCAAGGTTACCTAGATTGCGATCTTTCAAAAAAAGAAAAAGTTACCCAGATTATGGGTGGCTCCAGCACGTGGTATGAGAACAAGAATGCAGTATGCTACTTCCTCCAATGTGTGGTACACTAAGGGCAAGATCATGTGGTCACTCCAGTATGTACGCTTGGTATATACAGTATAGTGCACATTGATAATTGATCCAAATCATAAAAATAATGATACAAATCGCAAGTGACTCCTAGTCTGGTTCGTGCAGGGGGATTGGCAATTTAGATAACATTATGAAGACAGCCCATACATACATACATACATACATACATATACATATATATATATATATATATATATATATAGAGAGAGAGAGAGAGAGAGAGAGAGAGAGAGAGAGAGAGAGAGAGATGTGTGTGAATTCCACAAATCTTGGTCAAGACTCAACATACATCACCAAAGCTTTTAATTAACATGTGGGATGGCTAATCATCGATCCATATTGTCTAAATGCCACTAGAGGCAACCCACGGTGCAAAAAATCAAACCGATTAGATGATCCCGAACCTTTGAATCTCAGCCATTTTGTTACAACCATTTGCTTTTTACAAGCCATATATTGGCTGGATAGTATCATTCGACCAAAGTGCTACTTCGGAATAATAACAGTTCCTCAGTGGGGCCTATTGAATAGACGTTTCATGATGAAGATGTGATTTTTGCATCATGACTTGCCCCTAGCGGAATGAATGAAGGCACAATCTGATTTACAACTGGCTGTCCCACATTTCAATGACATTGCACACACGCACGCACGCACACAAACAAAGCTCTAAGCTATACTGCTCCCAGTTGCATTGGGACAGTTGGGCAGTTGAATCAATCAATTCGGACTTTCCATTAGGTTGAGTATATTTGTCATATATCATCCAGTGTTTTAAATAGCTAATAGTGTGTAACATAGCGTTCAATTCTTTGAAGCGTGAGGCGTATGCTACATAGCGGCTGATATATCCCACGATATATCTTGTATCCAGCCTATGCGATACGAAATGCACAAGTAGTGGGATATATCCCACATGTTCAATCCGGCGAGCATTATCGATTTTCGATCTTTTTTTTTTTTTTTTTCCCCCGTAAATCATATTAAATTAGTGTCAAATTGTTACAAATCCATGATTTTTCATGTTTTGCATGGAAAATCATGGATTGGGAGCTTCGATTTTAAGATTTGGAGGAGATGGTCAAGTTGCAGAAAATTTTAAAAAATCAAAATTTTCCAATTTCTAGCAAATCAGTTGTAATCTTTATATCCAAACATATACGTAACCTGATCTAGTAATTCTTCTTTTGATTTTGAATGTATTTCTTGTATTTTCACACATCTTACATTTATAAATTATATGAATAGATTTTGAATATACTTGCATCAATTGAGTTATACAACGCATAGATTAGGACCCCATATAAAGAAAACCTATTATGTGCACTTGTTTTTTGTAATGTTTCGATTTATAAGTATATATTGATGGCTTTTTTAACAATCACTGAAGTTTCATTGAAAAAATCGACCAATTTCCCAATGTTTCCCCATGTTTCCAACAACAATGACACATTACGCGATACAACCGATATATCTCATGTGATAATTGATACGTATTCGGATCCCAAGGGTGCGATATGTAACGGAATACCGATATTTCAAACACTGGTTGCATCAATGTCATGATACTCTGTACCAAATTAGACTGATTAATAATGAAATTCAGCATAATTTCATAATTTTTGGTGCAACAAAATGGAACCTAAAGTAATAGGAAAGGGCAATGATGACCTATAAAGGTAAATAAAGAGCAATGAAACTGATTTAATATTATTTTTTTAATCTTATTTTACTAAAAGCATTAAAAAGGTTTAATTTTTTTTATTGGAAATGGCAAAATGTAACAAATCATTAAAAACATCATGTGAGCTACATAGCGTGTAGAAAAGTTACGTAGGGCATAGCTTATGTAAATTATCATGTAGCATTAGCATAGGCTACATGTGGCTTAAGCTATTTTCATGAGCTACGTAGCCTTAAGGCCATGCTACACTACATAGCATATCTATTTAAAACACTGATACCGCCATGCAAAATTCAATCTGATTCATCCATAAGTTCACTCTCTTTTATAAACATTGTTTTCCAAGCTATGGATCATGGATGGGATGGTAAGGATTGCCTGAAAAAATTATCTTTTGGAACCATAAACGATCCATGATGAGCCTCAACAAATGGGTGGCATAAACTGTTTATTGGCCCTATTTTTATATCAACAATCTTGAACATCTATTTTATACACTATCGATTGGATGGTTAGAATTGTTTTATTAGGCCCATGAAATGTGTGCTAGAATGAATAAAGTCTGGATTGATCGATTAGGCTAAGTGTCTTGATGCAACCTATAGTGCTCTGAGAGCACTGAATCATTTCTCATATATACTTGTGTTGTCTAATGTCTTAACTATGTTTCTAATAAAGTCCATCGATGTCATCGACAGACTACTCGATTCCATTGAGTAGTTGTCAATCCATCGAGAAAATCCGAAAAAATCCTTATTGATTGCTGGACAGCTTTGGAGGTTGCTACTCAATGTCATTAACTGGTCCTCGATGGCTGTCAATGCCATCGAAGGTCTCATTGAAGGTGCATGCAGAACTGCGTGAGCGAGCGATTTGTTTCCTATTCCGGTTGTAGTAGTATACATATCGGGTGTAATCGAGATTAGGGTTCTCTAAGATGTGCCTAAGGGTTTGAGGTTTGAGAGGGTTTTGAAGAGAAAAGGCTAGGGCCTTTCCTCTTGGGGCTTTGATCGGCAAGGTTTCATCTCTTGTAACTTCGTTTTTCATAGTGCATTCTCGCTTTGTGCTGTGGTTTTTTCCCCGCAAGGGTTTTTCCACATAAATTTAGATTGTTCTCTAGTTGGATTTGCTTGTGCAACTGTAATTATCTTGTTTGATTCCTCTCTGTGTGCTTTCGCAAGTCCCAACAAGTGGTATCAGAGCTAACTTTGGGAAGCAGATTAAATCTGAAGACAAGGTATCTATGACATCTAACATGAAGTTCAATGTAAAGAAGTATTCCTGGAAAACAACTTTGAACTATGAAAGGTGAAGATGATGGGCCTTCTAGTTCAGCAAGGATTGGAAGATGCACTACTAGGAAAGCGACCGGAAACTATGAAAGAAGGAGAGAGGAACAAGCTAGATCAAATGCCAATATTTCAATCCAATTGTGTCTAACAGATGAGGTCCTTTACAATGTTATGAGAGAAAAGATTGTGGTTGATATATGGGTGAAGTTAGAGAACATCTATACGATGAAATCTCTTAACAATCGTTTGTATTTGAAGCAACAGTTGTTCGATCTGAAGATGGCTGAGGGGGCTAATGTTGAGACATATATTAGGAACTTCAATAGGCTTGTTTGCAAATTGTTGGATGTCGATGAGGCGATGAAAGATGAAGATCAACCATGTATTTTGTTAAATTCTCTTCTAAAATCATATGAGTCGTTCAAAGACTCTTTGTGCACCGGTAGGACGGCCATTAACTTTAAGACTATTATCTCAACCTTTCAATCAAAGGCTATAAGAAAGAAAAGCAGTGACGTGGGTGCTTCTATAGATGCACTAGTTACGAGGGAGAGAAATTTTGAGCAAGACGGTGAATCTTTGAGATCGAGATCCAAATCCAAGGGCAAGGGTAAGGGCAAAGGCAAACTGAAGTGCTGGAATCGTGGCATGACATGACACATGAAAAAGGATTGTCAGAATCCTAAGTCAAGGAAGGGGAAATCAGAGAGTTCTTCCAGAGAGGCCAACACTGCGGAATCCAATGAGGAGGCGAGTGGTAATGACGTGCTAACCGCTTCAAAATCCGGGTACTTCGATGGTGAATGGATTTTGGATACGGGAGCTTTGTATCACATGACCTCTCATAGGAGTTTGTTCACTAGTTACAATGAGTGTGATGGTGGCCAGGTGTTTATGGGCAATGATAATGTCTCTAATGTGGTTGCTATTGGATCAGTGTGCATCAAGATGTTTGATGACATGGAGCATGTCTTGACCGATGTGAGATACATTCTTAATTTCAGGATGAGTTTGCTATCTCCGGGTGCACTTGAGGCACTTAGGTGCAAATTCACGGATTCGATCATGTCCTTAAGTTTTAAAGGAGGCACTCATAATCGTGAAAGTGCAGAGGAATGGAAACCTATATAGGTTGATTGAGAGAACTTCATTGGGTGGAGCTACGACATCTATAGCAGATTCCACGTCTGCAAGTATGTGCCATGCACGCCTAGGTCACATGAGTAAGCAAGGCATGAAGGTACTTTTTAACCGTTGTTTGATTCTAACTTTTAAAAGCATTGATTTTAGTAAATGTGAGCATTTTATATATGGTAAACAGTCAATACTATCTTTTTAATCAGGGAAACATGTCTATAAGGTGTTCTGGATTATGTGCATTCTGATGTATGAGGGTCGTCATGGTTCATTACGTTCATTAACGACTATTCCAAAAAAGTGTAGGTTTACTTTTTGAAAAGTAAATCGAAGGTTTTCACCAACTCTAAACAATGGAAGGCGATGGTGAAAAAATAGTCAGGGTGAAAGATAAAAGTGTTGAGGACAGATAACGGTGGGGAATTCAATTGTTTTTTGTAAAGATGAAGGGATCGTAAGGCACAACACAATGCACCACACACCATAGTAGAATGGTGTGGTTGAGCGGATGAATTGGATTGTCTTGGAGAGGGCCTGATGCATGATGAACAATGTTGTGTTGAGCAAGGAAATATGGACTGAGGCCGTTAACATGACTTGCTACTTGGTGAATCGGTCCCTTTATACAGCTATTGATTATAATTGCAATGCTTACTCTCACATACCGTCGGTTGAGAGAGATAAGCTGGACCAAAGGGCTAAAAAGTACATTTTTTCGGCTATAGTAGTGTTGTGAAGGGGTGCGGGCTATATGATCGGGTCACATGGAAAATCATCCTTAGTCGTAACGTCAAATTCAACGAGGGATTCTTGTTTCGTAAGGATGAGCACAAGGAAGTGGAAAAGTCGGTTGTGGGAGTTCAGATAGATATAGATGAGGCACGAACTGATACTGAGATGCGGATAGAGATACATGAGTAGGTGGAGCAGCCACCTGTAAGAAGATATGCACCAAGGGATCGAAGGTTACCGGTGAGATACAGGCAGTGTTCGAAATATCGGTATCGTATAATGTATCGCAACCTTGGGATACAGATACGTATCGGTTATTGCACGAGATATATTGTTTGTATCGCGTAACTTATCGTACTTTTTGGGAAACATTGGGAAAATGGTCGAATTTTTCAATGAAACTTCAGGAATTATTTAAAAAGACCTTAATACACACTTTTAAACCATAAAATTTTAAAAAAGAAGTGCCCATAATAGGTTTCCTTTATATAGGATCCTAAGTTATGCGCTGTCTGGCTGAACAAAGGCAACTATATTCAAATATGATGCATAACTTTTATAAATGTATCAAGACATGAATGAAAACACAACCAATGCATTCAAAAGCAAAAGATATAAAAATAAATTAATATTTTATTTTATTTTTTAGGTGGACCATAATACAGGAAACAATGGTAATCAACCATTACAAACTTTTCATGGGCCACAAAAGCTTTGGATCAAGCTAATATTTGTGTGGTCTCTTCATCCAGACCTAATCAACAGGTTGGATGACAAATAAATATCATAGTGAGCTCTAAGAAGTTTTTAATGGTGGGCATTCAATCACCACTGTTTCCACTCAGATTTGGATCTCCCTCATTTTTTAGCCCATGCTCTATATTAATTTGGAAAAATAGATGGACGACTTGGATAAAACACATATATATCATGCGGGGCCCACATAGCACTAGGCAATCAACATCCCTAAAACAGGTGCGCGAATTAGGTGTTACCCATGTAATAGCTTAGTGGGTGTTGCCCCTACCGTAGGGCCCACCTTGATGATGTGTTGTATATTAATGCTGGCCATTCATTTTTCAAGCCCATTTAAAGATGGGATACCAAAAATTATGCAGATGAGACGGAAAAACGAATGGTTGTCATGGATTTAAAAAAAAAAAAAACATAAAGATGGGCCCCACATGGTTAGGGTACACTCACTAAGCTGTTCCAGGTTAACAGCTAATCCACCCTCAGTCCGCGTTGCACAACGGACAAGCGATGTAAGTGGGACCCTGACTGTGGGCCCCACCATGATGTATGTGTTATATCCACACCATCCATCCATTTGGAGAGATCATTTTAGGGAATCGGCCAAAGAATGAGGCCGATTCAAAGCTCAAGTGGACCCCACAACATGAAACAATGGGTACGGTGATGCCCACCATTGAAACTTTTAACATTCCTGGGGCCCATCATAATGTTTATTTGTGATCCAACCTGTTCATAAGTCTAGGGAGAAATGGACTAAGGGAAAACACAAATATCAGCGTGATCGAAAACTTCTTTGGTCCTCAAGAAGTTTTTCTATGGTAAGCGTTCAATCCCCACAATTTTTTGTGATGAGGTCCACTTGAGCTTTGGATCTGCCTCATTCTTTGTCTCATGACCTAAATGGATATGTACAAACGTATAAACGGAATGGATATACAATATATATATATATATATTCGAATTTGTGGGGTAGTAGAGAGGATTTTGCCTCATACCGCCGCAAACGATGCCGCTATAGAAAGATTTTGTGGTAGGTGGCTACGGAAGATTTTGTCAATATCGGCAATATTGCACGATATTTTGCGATATCGTGAGATATATCGCACAATACAAATAATTCCCTATTTATTTTTCATTTTTGAGCGAATTCCATAGAGTTTTGTATCGTTGGCCAACAATAACGATAATATCGGCCGATATCGATATTACGAACACTGGATATAGGGATGACTCAAATGTTGTGTTTGCCCTCATTACGGATGAGAGGGATCCGTTTACTTTTCAGGAGGCTCTTGATGATGTAGATGTCTAAAACTAAAAAGCGGCGATGAATGACAAGATGAACTCCTTGTACAAGAATGAAACGTGGGAGCTAGTGGAGCTTCCCGTCAACCGTAAAGCGATCGGTTGTAAGTGGATCTTGAGAAAGAAACAGGATGAGTACAAAGCAAGGTTGGTAGTGAAGGGAAATACTTAGAGAGAAGATATCAATTTCAATGAGATCTTTGTGCCTGTGGTGAAGCAAGTCTCTATCAAATTCGTATTGGCATTGGTTGCTCAATTCAATCTGGGGCTGGAACAGATAGACGTGAAGACTGCTTTCTTACATGGGGAATTAGAAGAGCAGATTTACATGAAACAACCAAAATGTTTTAAAATACAAGAGGCAACAACACAAGGTTTGTAGGTTGAAGAGGTCGTTGTATGACCTAAAACAGTCATCTAGGCAGTGGTACAAGAAATTTGTTTCTTTCATGATTAGTTAGGGGTTTACTAGGAGTGAGTATTATCATTGTGTCTATTTCAAGATATTGAGTAGTGGGAAGTTCATTATCTTGGTATTGTATGTTGATGACATGCTCATTGCCAGTTATAACATGTCTAAGATCGACATACTAAAAGCTTGGCTATCAAGGACATTCGATATGAAAGATCTGGGAGCTGCAAAGAGGGTTCTCGGCATTGACATATATAGAGACAAGAAGAGGAGTAGGATATAGTATCTTAGGCTGAATACCTTGAGAAGGTATTGATGAAGCATGGGATGGACAAGGCAAAGTCGGTAAGTGTTGCATGCAGCTCATTTTCGGCTTTCTTCTTAACAGTGTCTTGAAACGAATGAAGAGAAACAGGTTATGTCTTGTGTGCCTTGTTCGAGTGCGGTTAGCAACTTGATGTATGCTATTATTTGTACAAGACTGGATATTTCACATGTGGTGGGTGTTGCTAGCAGATACATGGCTAACCCTGACACACAACACTGAGAGATAATGAAATGGCTACTTCGATACATTCAAAGTACGCAGGACTACGTTTTGACATTCGAAAAATCAGGGAAAAAGTTAGTAGGCTATGTGATTCAAATTATGCGGGCAGTATGGATAATAGAAGGTCAACTTCCGCTTGCTCGTTTGTGTTAGCGAGTGGAGAAATTAGTTAGATGTCGAAGCTTTAGTCTATGACGACTCTTTCCACAACCAAAGCTGAGTATATGATAGTGACAGAAGTGTTCAAAGAAGGTGTTTGATTGAGAGGGATGATAAATCAATTGAGACTTCAGCAGGAGGTCGTGCCAGTTAATTGTAACAGTGAAAGCATGATAAATTTAGCGAAGAACTCTGTTATCACTCACGTACTAAACATATTGATGTTCGTTATCATTTTATCTGACCACTGCTTGAGGAAGGAGGCGTGACTCTAGAGAAGATCCACACAATTGTGAATCCGGCTGACATGCTTACAAAGGTGGTTCCTGCAGAGAAGTTCAAGTTCTGTATGACTTCTCTGGGTCTGGGAAAGATACAGTGAAGACGGAGTGTGCATGAGAAGCAATGATTGTGGAGTTATAATGGATACAAAGTAGAGATGGAAGATCGAGTACGACAAAAAGAGCAATGGAGTGTGAAGATTAAAGACATGGTAGAGATTATTGTCTAATATCTTAAATTTATCTGTAATAGTCGAGCAACTATTGATGCCATCGACAGATACTCGATCCCATCGAGAAAATCTAGAAAAATCATTGCTGATTGCTGGATAGTTTTGGAGGTTGCTACTCGATGGCATTGAAGGTTCTTTGATGTCATCGAATGGTCCTCGATGGTTGTCGATGCCACCGAAGGTACCATCGAAGGCGCATGCAGAACTGTGTAAGTGTGTGATTTGTTTCCTATTCTAGTTGTGGTAGTATATATATCAGTGCAATTGGGATTAGGGTTCTCTAAGACATGCTTTAGGGTTTGAGAGGGTTTTGAAGAGCAAAGGCTAGGGCTTTTCCTCTTAGGGCTTTGATCGGTAAGATTTCATCTCTTGTAACTTCATTTTTCACAGTGCATTCTCGCTTTGTGCCATGGTTTTTTCCCGTAAGGGTTTTTCCACGTAAATTCGGATTGTTCTCAATTGGATTTGCTTGTGCGATTGCGATTATCTTGTTTGATTCCTCTCTGTGTGCTTTTGCGAGTCCCAACAACTTGTACATTCAGGCATACAAAACATACATAAATACTTATGTACATACATACATGTGTGTGTGCATATGCGCATGCACGTGCGTGTATGTGAAGACAAACATGTACATAGATCATGTGTTCAAGTGTCTCTACATTTGCCTATGTGGATGTACTCACTGTATACAAATGCACATGTATGGTACATGTTCCTTTGTCTGTGTAAAAATTACAAAAACTAACCAGAACCTACAAAACATGTTTGGTTGGCAATATTGCAACCATCTATAATAAATATAATGAGTCATGCAAGCAAATTTGTAAAATTAATATTTAGTTTTTTATTGATAAAGAGGAAACATAATTAATAATAATTTAAACAAATATGGAGACAACTCTGATCAGCTCATTGGGAAACTCCATTGTCTCGGTATCCGATATGCAAGCTACCAGGTTAGCTAATCCACACACGATTTTGATGTCTTCATTGAACACGATGGCACCAAATGGTAAAGCCAACAATTGAAGGAATAGAAAAACTTTACTGGCATTATAGCCCCATCTCTTGAGAATGATATCTCATTCTGATTTCTCAGCAATATCTTGGGTTCAGATTGCATCAAAGTGCAAAATTTGGTATTTGAAAGGGTGTTAATCCATGATGTGAAGTGACCAACACTTGCTTCGTTAGTTATATATACCATGGCTGAAAACATTACTATCAATGTTCAATTGAGTGAAATTTAAAACAGTATAGCATTAAGCATATATAACTGATGCAACTTTTTGCTACCTATATCCAAATAAAAGAAGACTGATTGAGAACAAAATCGAATTGAATATGCCGAAAGCAAACACTGGAACATATTCAATTTACTTTTATAGTATCACCCATTGAAAAGGGCTTGGAGAACTGCATAGACACCCCGCTGAGCACATTCCCTAGGATGTCTCTGGATGCAAAAGCAGTTGCCACTCCTGCATCAAAAATAAAAAGAAAAACTCAGATCCAATAGAAGATAGATGAACAAAGAAAATGTACAATTATAGATATTCTCTAAAGCAACTCTGAACCAAAAGTTTGAAAATTATGAATGAAAAAGAAATATTTTGACAGTCTGCAGTGAATGATAGATTAGGACGGACATTTTTCAGCGCATGTATGCTGTAGTTGAACACTAGGGAGTGCAAAAGCTGAAAGTATGAGATGCTTTCATGTATGAGATATTTTATAAAATTCAGGTAGAGAGCTAAGATGGTACATTAGGGTTATTTGTTGGTACATGTAGCACCAGTGGTTCAGTAATCCAAAATAAGATGGGCCTCATCTTGGATGGCCATGCACCAAAAATTCCCCAATTGATAGATCCTAGCCATAGAAGTTTGGACTTTTTTTTTTTTTGGTTGAATGTGAACAATCTCCGTATCCGATCCTTTCCTGATCTTATTGGAGGTAGCTGAAGAAAATCGCAGTCCTGGACTGCTCAAATTTGAACTTATGTGGCTTGAGGTGGAAGGGTTCATTGACTTGGTGAAGGGTTGGTGGTCCTCTGTTGAGGTGGAAGGTTTAGTCAGGTTTATTCTATTCCTGAAGCTCAAAAGAGATGATTAATGGGTGGAAAAACCAGGTGTTCAAGAAATGGGAGTTAGATGTGGATAAAATCTGCAGTGATGTTCAGGTGTTGGATATAAAGGAAGAGGGTTGGGAGTTATCAGAAGAAAGCGGTAAGGGTTAATCTCTCAACCGAGTACAATAAGTGGCTAAAGGAGGAAGAGATCAAATGGGGGCAAAGTTCTAATGCCACGTGGCTTAAAGAGGGGGATAAGAAAACAAAGGTCTTCCACAGAATAGCTAGCTCCCGAACAAGAACCAACTGTATCCAAAGCGTGGAAGATGGCCAAAAGTGCATATTATCAACTGTATACTTATGACAACCATTCAGTTGCTGATGGCAAGCATAATTGTTTCTTCCCAGAACTATTTGCACCATAACCAAGTACATTCATAGCTTACAGTTAGCCTTTAACTAAGATGGTAAGTTCTTCTGTGAATTGACTGCTATGGAAGTCCTTTTTCATACAAGGAAAATAAGATTTAAGTGTCAACTATTTGATATAAGGTCCTCAATCAATGAGAATAGCAAGACTCACAGATAGGCACCACCACATGCAACTTAGAGAATGAGGCCACATAGGGATTAAGAATATTAGTTTAGTTATTTAATTCTTCTCCGATAACACTACAACCTTACAAGAATCATGGCAAGATCTCAACGGTTCCCTCATTGGCAAGAACTTCATGGCCAATGCAAGGATGCGATCCAATCTCTTATCGTCTCTTCGTGTTGATGATGTGGTTCTATCAGATAAAAATTCTATTACCTTCTCAATGGTTGAATTTTATTCTAAGTTGCTTTCTGCTGATAATGTGGTCAGCCCTCGTTTAGATAATCTCCCTTTCAGGTTTATCTCTGAGGCAAATGTCGTATTCTTGGAATGCTTGATCCTATTGAGGAGGTGAAAGAAGCAGTGTGGGGATTGGGTAAGGACAAAGCCCCAGGTCCTGATGGTTTTCCGATTGCGTTTTTCCAATCTTTTTGGGAATTGATTAAATCGAACTTGAATTTCATTTTTGATTTTTTCAAACACAACAGGTTGGCCCTAGAGCTGGGAAGCACTTTCATTGTGCTTATCCCTAAATTGGAAGGTGCTCATAACATCAAGGATTTTCATCCTATAAGCTTATAGGTAGCCCTTGTAAAATTCTGGCAAAAATTTTGAGTCAGGGGCTCAGGATAGTTATTCCTAAGATTAGACATTCTTGATTCTGTTCTTATGGCTAATGAATGCCTGGATTCTCAAGCTAGATCCAAAAAGTTAAGAACCATGTGTAAATTGGACCTAGAAAAGGTGTACGACCACATCAATTGGGCTTTCCTGGACTATATGCTTGAAAGAATGGGTTTTGGTTTCAAATGGAGAGCCTGGACGAGATTGTGTTTGATGTCTCCTAAATTCTCTATTCTCATCAATAGTTTCCCTTTCGGTTACTTTAGGGCTTCAAGAGGTCCTCGCAAAGGAGACCCTTTGTCTCCCTTTCTATCTGTTTTGGTTACGGAGGCTCTCAGTGGTATGCTATCTTGTGGGCAGGAGGCTGGCTTATTTAAAGGTTTCCGTGTGGAAAATTTCCACCTTCTAATCAACCACCTGTAGTTTGCAGATGACAATCTACTTTTTTGTGAAGCAGAAGAATCTACGGTTTTTTATTTGAGTATGACTATATGTTGGTTTCAAGTTGTTTCAGGTCTTAAAATCAATATGTCCAAGACTGAGTTCTTTGGTATCAACCCAGAGTCCGAGGTTTGTATTTCTTTGGCTGACTCCTTTGGTTGTAAGGTATGTCATCTCCCAACTCTTTATTTGGGTCTCCCTTTATGCATGGGAAAGCCCCCTAGCTCTGTGGGACAAAATCATCGAAAGAATGGAGAGAAAACTCTCAACTTGGAAGTTCAACTTGCTTTTGCTGGGGGCGAGATTGAATCTTATTAAGGCATCCTTATCCAATTTGCCAATCTATTTTCTATTGCTCTTTAGATGCCCTAAGTCTATGATTGCGAAGATAGATAAACTTAGAAGAAATTTCCTCCGGCAAGGTGGCTCGAATGGTGTTAAGTTCCCCCTCCTTAATTGGAAAGAGGTTTGTACTCCTTAAGAGGAACGGAGGGCTAACATCAAGTACCTCATTCTGGTCAATGAAGCTCTGTTGAGCAAATGGGTTTGGAGGTTTGGGAATGAAGAAGACTGTTTATGGAGTCAAATTATAACTGCAAAATATGGCGAGGCTAGATTAGGATAGTGGACGAAGAATTCCTCCCTTTATCGCGCCTCCTTTTTTGTGGAAAGGAATAGCTAGATCCGCCCCGGCTATGTTTGAAAGAATATCTTTTAATTTGGGCAAAGGCTCCATAATAAGATTTTGGCTGGACCTTTGTAATGCGATCCCACTCTAGCTGAATCTTATCTTGCGTTGTTTGCAGTCTCTTCAAATCCAGACTCTTTGGTCAGGGACTGTTATTGCTATGATGGAGGCCAAGGAATATGGATTCCTCCTTTTTGTAGGAACTTCTCAGACTTTGAATTAGAGGAGTTTACTCGCCTTCTTTCCCATTTGCAGGTGATTTCCTTGCCTCTTTCCTCGCTTCTGGAAGACTCTATTCATTGGTCGCTAACAAGTTCTGGGCTGTTTTTAGTGTGATCTTTCTACAAGTCTCTGTCAGCTTCAACTTTCTCCTCTTCTTGTCATACCAGTACAATTTGGTTCTATGGAGTGCCTCCTAACTCCTAAGGGTAGCGGCGTTCGACTGGCTTGCAGGAAGAAAATGAATTCTGACAGTTGATAATCTAAGGAAAAGAGGCATGTCGATCCCGAATGTATCTTCTTCATCTTTAAGCGGAAGAGACTATGGATGACCTCCTTATGCACTGCCCATTCACTTCCGATATCTGGTGGAGTGCTCTTAGGTTGGCAGGCATCTCTTAGGTTAATGCCAATCTCTATAGAAGAATTATTTTGCGAGTGGCATGTGGATTCAGGAGGAGCTTTGGGTTAAAATAAGTGGAGGATTATCTTTTTGGCGGTCCTCTGGGTTGTTTGGGCAGAACGAAACAATCGATGCTTTGGGAATACATCAGTTTCTATTGCAGGGGTTTTCTCGAGAGTTCTAGCCTTCTTCAAAGACTGGGCGCCATATTTTCTGTTATAGGAGTGGGATTTGGCTGCTATGGAGCAGTCCTGTGTTCTTTTTCTTAGTTCTTGTTTTTTTCTTTTCTTTTTTTACCTATTGCCTTTCTGTTTTTGTTTTCTTTTCGCCTTTGTTCTCCCTTGCTTTCTTTCAATAAAAGTCTCATCTTTCAAAAGAAAATTTTACATTAATAAAAAGGGGGATAATATTAGTTTTAACACTATGTAGAAGTAGTGTGATTGCTCAATTAATTTGAATGATTAAATAGAAAAACTGTGTTTTCTATTTTTAAAAATCCATATTTTCTTAATCTTGGGGTGGATCTATATTCTTTTAACAAATCCATATACAAGCAATAGGCACAATGCAAGACCAGTGGCTGGAGAGAATTCATGTAAAACAGGATGCACTTGATTCAGGAAATTAAAGATGAAACCTACTAATCTGATAAATTCTCTCACAAGTATTTTACTTGAGAATCCTCTTCTTCTTCTTTTTCTTCTTTTTTTTTTTGGTCATTGGTTTTACTCAAGAATCTTTCACTCGGATCATACAGAAAATTTCCACCAGTATTAGCAGCAGACATTTAAAGTTTACCTCCTATGCCTCCAACGGTCAAAATGGATTGCACAGCCACACCACTAGCCTCAGCCGAAGCCATCAATCCTAGCACAAGGAGACCCACAGATGAGAGCTTGTCTAAGGCTAGCAACCTTTCTCGATCAAGCCCACCTATGTTTTGGGTGGCTAGAGCACGGGTAAATACATTTGTCTTCCACCTATGTAGAAACCAAACAAATGAAAGAATAACTGCTCCTCTGGAAACTTGTGGAATGTATTGTGATGCAATTGTGGTGGGCGCAATCATCACACCTCTGTAGAAGAAAATGAACAACAAAAACTCTATTGATAAGTCATAAGCCACTAAAAAGAAATGCAAACATAAGCAAGAGATGGTCTGGTTTATGGTCATAGCACTCAATGCAGCAAATCTAGAATACAAATTCTCAATCTAAGCAGTTCTTTGCAATTGTGATAGAATATTCATAATCTCAATATAACGAGCATTTGAGGAAGCCCAGGACTTGTGCGGAGTGCATCCAATCAGTTTCGAGTTCATCCCTAGGGAGGCAACCTCTGAAGTGGACTCTCTAGCCAAACAAGGCGTTGTGTGCTCTGATGTACATAGCATAGATATGCGTTGATGGTTGTCTTTTCCCCTCACCATTGTATTAGTTTCTCTTTCTTTAATAAAGTCTTATACATATATATTTATATATAATCATTCGAATGCTCTCTGTCAAAGTTTACAAATTCAAACTCAACTTGACAACAAGTTAAAGACTAGAAGGGTCCTTGCTCTTGCCCGGGTGGTAGACTCTCAGGAGTTTCAACTCCCGGTCAAGGGTTCGAGTACCCATAGGTGGTGAAATTCCACCAGCGTGAGTGTGTGGGGGCGTGTGTTAAAAAAAAAAAAAAAGAAGTTAAAGATTAGAAGCAGTGCAACCCTAGAAGGCCTGAGAATGCCGCAAGGCATGCGTTGGAACTAGTTTGCGAAATCAGTTTCCATACTTTGAATTTTTGTTTCCCCAATCCGCAGGATCACAACCAATAGTTTATTGGCCATATTTACAAGGCAATCAAAGATTTTAAAGTTTTTAGTTGATCAAAATAATCACTTAATGTGAAGCTTTGATGGGTGGACTAGTGGTTGACTTTCTCAGGATTTTTTTAGCATTTTATTGATCTTTTGACAAATTTTTTGCTCAGTTGGAGAAAGCACACAAAACTCAGTTGAATCAATTAGGTATCTAAAAGTCAGACTTGAGTTTACTATGAGTCAGTTACTCATCCCATTAGAGTTGAGTTTCAAGCTTTTGAACTTTGCTATCAAGCTTTCATTAAAGCAATGGTTGAAACTTGTGATCAATGACTAACAATCAAACAAGTTGAAGACTTCAATGAAGCTGAGGTGCATGACTTGAGGTAGTGTTTCAGACTTCTCTAAGATCCCTCTCCAGCCCTTTAAATCTATCTTAAGAATTCGGAGAAGCATATGTTGTACATAAATAAGCAAGCTGAAATTGATTGGCATTCCAGCTTTAGGGTGAGGTTAATAGGCACAGACAGTCCAACAATAGCTAGCAAGTAATTTTTGTTGTATTAACCGGATTATAAAGGGCTATTGATCTTTTGATCCTATTGGTAAGTGGCAGTACTTTAGGAACCCTGTTCTCTTGTACTATTGGGTATTTATATTGCAAAAGGACAAACATCTGTTATCAAAACAACCAAAATTTTTTTTTCCACAACATAGTCAAACAGAGTCAAAATGCATTGCAAAAAATGTAAAGGTTCCCAAGTGGCTGTTTGGGGTGAGGAATTTGTGAAATCAATGGATTTCAAATCTCCTTTGTTTGTTTTTTGTTAAGGGTTTTCCAAAACTGTGGATTTCCCAAATCCGTGCCTCCATAAATCCATGGATTTGGGGATAATCCAAATCCCCAAAAACTAAAGAATGGGCAAATCCTCAAAATGAGAGACTTTTATAACAGAAGGAGAAGAAGAAGAAATCCTTTGCAATAAATGCTTCCCAAATCCATGAATTTTTAGTTTGATTCCCAAACAATGGATTTTGGAATTCGTCAAATGCAAATCCATCAATTTCACAAGTTCATGGATTTACAAAATTCACATTCTCATTTCCATGATTCCAACCAGGGCCCAAACGAAAACAGTACCAATCTGATTCATTGTCATCATAACCTTGTCCCAGATACTGTTTTGCCCAAATTATGCCAAAAACCCAATCACATGTAATTTGTTCATGTATCCTGGCTTTTTTCCATTTCTGTTGCACACTCTCACAAAATAAATTTAGGTCAAGAAGATTTTCATTTTACATGTAATTCTTAATGGAAGCACACACAAACTAACAATGTCCTAAGAGCTGTTCCAAGAAAATCAGTAGTTCTGAAACCACTCTATTAGTTCTATCAATCAATGCATGGAGAGGAAATGTTCTGAAACTAAGAATGCTAAATATATAAGAGTGAGAGAAACAACTCACAACTGTGAGAATGCCATGAAGGTGATTAGATATCTCACAGGGTCTTCCAAGGCACCCCAAAAACTTTTTTCATATGGAACTTGTTCATGAGGCTGATTGCCAGATAGTAATGCAGCAGATCCTTGCATTGAGTACTTGTGTAATCTCCTTAGAATCCTGGGCATGACCAGCCAAGCTAACAGTGCAGCAGACACAGTCCCACCAACTGGGATGATAACATCTTTCAGATATGGATGAGAGTCAACCAACTGTTTAACATAAGGAATGAGTTCATCGGATGCCTCTTTAGCCTTATTTGCTGTATAAGTTGCAGCGTCTACAGCAGACTGCCAAGCAATCTTGAAACTATCAACCCAATCACTTCCAACGACATTGGTGTTATCAACAGTTGATTCGCCTGCAATGGTTGTGGTTGAAACTTCTGCTTTATCTGATGAATATGCTCGATGAGATGACATTCCATTTATGCACGGAGGAAATAAAGCAATTCGATGGCGTGATGTATTTTTTACCAGCATGCTGCTATGTAAACTTCTGGATGAAGGTACAATGGAATCAATCTTGAAATGCCGAATATCTACAAGAGATGGAAGAGACAACATTCTAATCTGGTTATGGCCTATATGCCCTAAAGGGCACCAGCCTTTTGTGCAGTATGTATCGGACATACTTAGACCTGATGATATCAGAAGATTCTGGAAGGGACGTTTTGGAAAGTCCATACAAGAACTGTATGGCTGAATGGATCGCGTCTTAGAAGCAAGACTAAGGCCAGAGAAGAATGACTTCAGAATATAAGTTCTAACTCCAGCCATTACTGGTTTTACCACACCCACAGGAATTCACTACTAAGGTTCACAAAGGAAATGCAACTTCTTCATCAAACTGGTTACCAAATCCTCTTGAAAGAGACTCAATCTGCAAGGGAAAAGAATCACATCATTCAGTGATCAGTGAATGATATCTGAATTGAAGATTAGCAATGAATTTCCAGTTACATGAGTAAAACCTAGATGGTGAAGCAATCATAAGATCAATAAATCTATGAACCAGAAAAGGAAGAACCTTTAGGAAGTTATGATAAACAAAGGTAATACAACATCAAATGCAAAATATGACTACTTTTTTTAGTGCGACAACAAAATTAATTAAACACAAAATACTACAAGGAATCTATGAATGATGGCTAGTAATATATCTTCTTTTACAATAGGTTCACTGGCAAAGGTGAAACCCAGCGTGACCAGGGAACATGGCTTCAAGACACAGTTGCAAAGTTCACCAATGCTAGCCGCCCATGCAACTACAACTGCATCAAACCTACATGATTTGCCTGATGCTTTTTACCAATTACTCCGAAGGATGTTTGCCCATAATGTTCGAGCCAAACAACCAACTTATCCTTCACTAACCTTCAAAATATTATTTGAATATGTAATCCTATTGTATGAATTTATTGACATACATTTTTTAATACAATATAGCAACTTTGGTATGAATTCCATTAAAAATTATTGGGGGGAAAATGAATGGATGATACAAACCCAATGCAAACGATAGTTATCAACGTGGGTTTGTATCCAATCACTGGATGAATTTGCCTGATTGGATGAATTTAGCATGATACATTCCCCATTCAATATGATATAGTACAATATATTGAAAATTGGTCTTGGGTAGTGTTTTAAATATCTTACACTACATAGTGTAGCTTAACCTTAATGCTATATAGTTCATGGCAAAAGCGTAAGTCGTATGTAGCCTATGCCACATGATAATTGGCATGCAGTACATGCTACATAACCACGCTACACACTACGTAGCTCACATTACAAGTTATTTTCACTACAATATTAAAATCAATTAATATCTTCAATAATTTGCTATATTTTTCTATTTTCAATCAAAATTAATTAATCTTTTCAATGCTCCTAGTAAAATAATATAAGTAACAATATTAAATCAATTTCATTGTTCTTTCTTTACCTTTATACTTGATCACTGCCCGTTCCTATTACTTTAGGTTGTATTTGGTTTCATGAAATATCCAGGAATTTTGTTAGATTTCATCATTAATCAGTCTAATTTAGTCAAAATATCATGAAATTGGTGCAACCAAGTGGAACCTTAATTAAAAATCTAGAACTAGCATGTCGCGTCCACATGATATGTTGCTTACGCCTCACACTCTAAAGGGATGAATGCTATGCTATACCGCTATTCACTATTTAAAACACTGGTTTGAGGGGGTGAATTGATCTCTATGGAGCAGGACAGATATCAATATCACATGTTTGCCTTATCTTTCTTGTTTTTCCTTCCAGAATTTGGCCCTTCATTGGCCAGACCATCATGTGGACGGGCAATAAATAAACTAAGATTTGATACTGTCGTACTATGGTTACTGGTAACTATCTGATCTCTGGCCGCAGACGCAAAGTCAACAAAGGTTGATCAGGGAAAAAAGAACAACGGTCCACATCCAATGGGCAAGACTAATGACGATCAGACATTCAGGATTTTCCAAGAACCCCAAATTTGGGATTACGGGCCTGTCCATGCGATGGCCTACACGATCAATCAATGGTCCTGATCACCATAGGCATTTGCCACGTGAAGCTCAAAACATCATATCTCTATAGATTATTACATTACTCTTTTGATTGTTATTCCTCAAAGAAATCTTGCATTCTGCTACGCCAACTTTTAACTACCTCATTACCCAAAGAAGGGCGTGTTTGGACGCACAACCGAATCAAATCACAATCTGAGTCGGTCTTTGCTTGCGCTGAAGTTTTTGAAATTCAATCCAATTTTGCATCCCGACGAAGCAAGATAAGCTTCTTCTTTTTTTTCTTGCAGTCGACAACCCTCACCGTCGATCAGGTGGACACTTGTAGGTTCGCATCTGTACCATTCATTGAGGACAATCATACTAATAAAGGAAGTTTCAAAGAAATGGGAATTAATCGTTTGAGAGGGGGCGTTGCTGACCTTGCGACGTGAATTTCGATCTAGGTGGCAATGCTCCCCGGCGCATATTAGAAGCTCACGGTACAGAGCTTTCAAGCGGAAGGCGGGACGGGCTGACGACGGGACGCGGATTGCGTCCCACCCCCACCCCCGCCCGTTCCCAACTGGGAACGGATAGCAGATTTGAGTGGGCATCGTGATGTATGGGTCTTATCCACACCGTCCATCCCTTTTTTCGTATTATTTTAGACATAAAACCAAAAATTAGGTAGATCCAACCTAAGTGGACTACACAATGGGGATTAAAATATTACCGTTGAAAACTTCTTGGGGCCACAGAAATTTTGGATGGAGCTGATACTTTTATTTTCTCTTCATCCAGGTCTATGTAACTTTATTAATAGTTTGGATGGCAAATAAACATCACAGTGGGCCCTATAAAATTTTCAACGGTGAAAATCATTATCACCTCTTTTTCCTGTGGTGTGGTCCAATTGAGCTTGGATCTACCTCGTTTTTGATTTTTTTTTTTTTTTCTAAAATAATACGCAAAAATGTATGGACGGTGTGGATAAGACCCATACATCACAATGGCCACTCAAATATGCTGTCCGTTCCCAGCTGGAGACAGGCGGTGGTAGGACGCAATCCGTGTCCGTCTTAAGGGGGTTAGAAATGTTCTCATACAACGTCGCGTTTGAATGCTTTCATATACAACGCTTTATTTCCTGCCAACTTGACACTCGTACAGAAAATCTTGTCCATGAAAAGGGTAGGCCGAACCATAAGATCATCTGGTGTGAAAACGAGGATGGCCCATTAATAAGGCAGGTTGCACCACTAAATCAATGGACAGGTGATGTTTTGAGTTAATTTACCCTTGCGGCTCAATTAGAATAGTGGATAGTTCTGATTTTCGAACAGGCGATCTTAATGTGCATCGATCCAGACCACCCAAATTGTGGTATTTTTTAATGGAGGACACCCCAGATAGCATGATGAACAAACGATCATTTCCGTATGAATTGATGACCATCAGATAAGTCATTGTACAGATATGACTAGATGGGTGACATCATGAGGTGGAGCTCGACGGTTCCATAATGAAACCACCTCGATCTCAGATCCTAACGGTTCAATATTTCGCCTTTTTTGATAGAACCGTCTAATCTGACGACTAATAGAAAGGCTGGAAAGGTCTAATCTGGAACATTTTAGAGCGTCCCTCATGTGGGGCCTAATGGATCAACGCGTTGGATCGTTCGATCCATGGCGTATCCATCTTACACGAGGTACACAAACAAGTCATTCTGTAATGTACAATATCATGGGCCTCTAACACGGTATAAATTGGATTGGGTATAGAGGTGTACACGAGTTGAACTTAGTCAAGCTTGGCACAGCTTGACTTGGCCCGGCCACTAGCTGACCCCAGTTTGAACTCGGCTCAACTCGGTCCTCAAGCTTGACTGGCCAGCTCAACTTAATGCAGTCCACAACTCGGGCCAGTTCGATCTAAGTTCGAACCTTTATGTCATTTTCTCAAACACACTTATCATACTTTCAATTTCTCATGAAATGCAAAACAACAACATTAGCTTACAGGTATTTCATTAAGCACTTAGTATGCAACATAAAAATCAAGATATAAAGGAATTTGTTTCATATCAATACCTTCCTCACAACCAATGGACACTTTGTTGAGTTATTTCATCAAATACTTGTTGAGCAATATCAGTAACAAAAGAACCAAGTCATCGAACTGGTTTGATTTGAGCTGGGGGTCAATTTGAGTCGAGTCGATCTCGATCAAGCTCAAACTCAGCTCGGAATTTTTTTCAACCTCAAAAAATCAGCTTAACTTGGTTCGAACTCAATTTCAAACCGAGTCGAATCAAACTTTTTCAAATTGAACCGAGGGAGCTAACCGAGCTAACTCGGATCGTGTACAGCTCTAACTGGGTGCTATCCGCATTCCTCACCCGGGCCTGGCTAGAGAAGGACGGTCCTATCAGGGGCTCTGTAGGATCCACCGTGATGAATTGTTTTATCCACACCGTTCATCCATTTTTACAGATCATTTTAGGCTAAGATCCAAAAAATGAAGTGGAACTAAGGCTCAAGTGGACCTCACCATAGGAAGCAGTGGGGATTGAACATCCACCGCTAAAAATGTCTTGAAGGCCACGGAAGTCAAGATAATATTTATGTTTTCCCTTCATCCACGTTCGTGTGACCCTATGAACTGGTTAGAAAGCAAATAAACATCACGGTAGGCGATACGAAGTTTTCAACAGTGGGCACTATCACCGTGGCTTCCTATGGTGTGGTCCACTTAAGCCTTAGATCTGCCTCCTTTTTTAGGTCACTCCCAAAAAGGACCCTATAAAACTTGATGGACGGTGTAGATAAAACACAGACATCATAGTGGGCCCTACAAAGCCCCTAACAGGACCGTCCGTCTCTAGCTAGGTTATAGGAAGAGTAGTACCAGTACCCATTCGGCGACCCCCCAACGGACTGTTATAAATGACCAGGGCCCCAATGCATAGCGAACAACATAACCCAAAAATCACTATCAAGTCCGAACATACTATCTTAACTTTCAGTGGGCCCCACAGTGTGAAGAGTGCTAAGAATGCCAAAAAAAAGATCACTCCCAATAGACGGTACGGTGTTAACTGTCCGTTTGGTGGATATCAAAGGCATGGCGGCAACAAAACGGTTTCAGATTTCATCAGGAAATATTACTAACGGTCCAGAGGGTGTGACTTTTGGGACTGCAATGTGGCCCACAACTTGGATGGACTGGATTTTCATGCATGTGTGCCACGTCATATATTCATTTCTTACTTCAAGACGAAATAAGGGTGGGCCCACATACTGAGATTGCTCCTCGGACAAGAAATACCAAGCGCTGCTGAAGAAATGACACAATTTAATAGAAAGAAAATGGAAACCTTTCCATGCACAAGTTGCGTATGGGCAGGACTAATCTGGACCGTCCGCCACAATTCAAAATCACAGAAATCTGTGGTCATAAACTTTTGTGACCAAACCTATCTTCAGGAAATGATCTTCTCCATCAATTTTTGTATTACACTGACTAAATGATGTATCACTATGATTTTTCTCAAAACGCCCTACTAAGTGTCGAATGGATCATATGGGCGGTCCAGATAGGTGCATGGATATGTCAAATCCAATCTAAGACAAAACTGATTGAAACCGTAGAGGGTTTTGCTGATAATAGAGCAACCTGCTCTTACATGGACTGTGAAGTCGTATATAGAATAGAAGAGAAGTGATCCAATGGGTCGGATTGACCTAAACTTATTAGTTATGGATCCCATCACCTATTTTCAGGCTAGACCTGACGGGTACTAGTTTTGGATCCAGACCTAGGCCATAGATGGATCAGGTGCACTGGATCAACCAAGTAGACCCGAATGATCGACAGCCCTATCAGTCATCGTGTTATAAAGGTTACAACACGTTTTTAAAAACAATGATTTTAACTGCAGATTTACCAAGCACCTTTCTTCAGGGTATGATAGAGGATTTTAAATTCAAAAATTATTACACATCAGCATTTCTATACCCCCCACACGAAAAAAAAAATAAAATAATAATAATAAAAACAACTGTCATACCTGCTCTCCTCTCTTTTAAATCAAAATCTGGGCTACAAAACATAAATTATGAATTCCATTGGATTGACAATCCATTATGCGAAATGCAATAGAAAGAATGCAAAATCCAGGTTTGAGTATTCCAGGATTCGTATACCTGTGTCAGAATCCAAATCTATGCTGCTAAACCCCCAATGTAAAACCATTATATTGAAAAAAGAATGGCATTTTTAATAGTAATAGCCTATTACATAGCACCTGTAGGAGTTTTGTGCTCTCATTGCTGGTCCCAAGCTTGGAGAAAGTGCCTTCTTTTTTGGCCACATGATCTACACGTCCCCACCTGATGCAAGGTTACAATAACATACAGGTGTCGGGTTGCATTGGACACACGTAGGCTAGTTCCTGTGTAGTCTCCCCCTTTGGGCCCAAAAAAAAAAAAAAATGGCTTTTCAAAATTTTAAAATCCCCATAGAGAGTATATGGTGATGGACCCTAGATTGTGTACAGTTTGCTTTGGGTTTTCAGTTTGTATACAAGTGAAGCCCATGGCCCAGTGATCCAACCTTTGACATAATGAACCTTGTCAAAGACTACCTATGCACTAAAAATCTCCTGGATAAGAAAATTCTAGCCTTCAATTGGAGAAAGCACCACTAAAGTATGTATTCAACCGAAAAGGACCAGCGATTCATGGGCTAGGATCTTCCAGACTTGGAGACTTGTATATACTGTGCCTTCAAGGTGAGGGTTCATATCAATGGTATGGATTTCTGAACAATGGGCCCAAGTTGTGCAAACTGAAAGCCCATGCAAACAGCTAGAAATTCTAAAATCCAGGTTGCACAATATCTCATCTCAATATTCACCACCTTGGCAACCTCACATTGCAAATTGTAGCAATTTCTGACCTCCAAGGATGAAATCCTGTGTGCTATGGATCTGTGCAATGGTTTTTTCTTGTAAAAGGATCTGCAATCCCTTTTCATTAATCAATGACGGTATCTTTATAATTACAACGCTGAGAGAGCTTACAATTCCATTTACCATGAGATGTTCGATGCCCCTTGATTTCTACTCTGAATTAGAAATAGAAGAAAGCTGCTCTTCCAAGATTTTCAGCAGATCATGGTATTCAACAAAAGCAGGTTGTGACTGGCCAAAACAAAAATGAAAAGGAATAAGGCAGCAGAAATGTAAGAGATGGCTGGTGAGGATTTTTATATATGATAAACAAGCAATTATGATGGGAGAGACGTACCAGGAGAGTCATGCTATATGCTTTCCACAACCTCATATCATGTCGGAAAAGATCAAACAAGACCTTTAAAGTAAAAACAATAAACGATCGTCAGTTTCTCTACAACCCTTTCTCTACAAAATATTCTTCTTCCATTCAACCATGATTCTTTCAAGGGGTTCCATCCATTTAATGGGTAATGGGGTTACAACCAGACGGCTGCCAAAAACATCTGTAAAACACTACATGGGGTCATTTGGCAGTGTCGAATCGAGGGATTTGTGAGGATTTGCTGTTTTTTAGGCATTTGGTAGCTAGGAATTGAAGGGATTTGAATTTGAAAGGAATCCAAATCCTCTAAAAAAGAGCTCTTTTCAGACTCCCACCTCAAAGATCTGATTTCAAATCCACTGAATTCCATACAAACTAAAATCCACTCGATTCCACGGGAGTTCAAATCCACAGTGCCAAATGAGCCCTAATTAAGCTATGGAACATGGACACTCCGGCTTCTAAAGATATTTCAACTTCAAATGTCTATCCCGCATGTCATCATCCAACTTGAGGAAAATAAAGATATTTTACTTGTAGCTAGCAGCCAAGCACCGATGTTGTCAAAATCATTATCATATTGCAAATTGTAATAGGGGTTGAATCATATAGAATTGCAAATTGTATCGTAAATCATTAAAAAATTTATGATTTTTTTTTTAAACGAAAAAATATAAATAAATCAGAAAAAAAAAAAAACTCAGCAATCATCCTTTTCCCATCAATATGCGCCAAGTAATACCATCACCATGTCATGATAATGTTAAAGGATTTTATATCTTTCCTTTATTTTGTCTTTCCATAAAAACATTTTAGATTAGTCATACATCGATTTGGCGTTTCAACCAGTTAAGAAGTGAGAAATCATTTAAAAAAAAGAAAAAAGTTCCATGATTTAACATTGAAGAGAATATATATTATTTAATCTCTATAGAGAACAAAATAAAATAATTTACCTTCTCTAAATTATTCTAAAAGCCCACATAAAATGCAAGCCAAGTGAAGCTTAAAATAGAAGAGAACAAGTATAATTTGAATCATAAATCAGGATTTGAATCGTAAATCATAGGATTCAAATCATAGAATCGTAGGATTCATATAAAAAAGGATTGAAGGTGTGATTCAAATTGTTTTTGCTTAAGATTCGACTCAAAATCAAATAGTAAGTCGTGGGATTTTGACAACACTGGCTAGCACTATTTATAGGGAGATGATACCATATAGAGTGAGTTTGCACTGTATTAAGGTGCAAATGAGTCGTATTGCACACATGGACAGTCAAAGCATCAATCTGTATTGATCATGTAGTTCAGTTCAAGCTTCATTGCCCACCAACCAGAATACTCACATATGCCTCTCATACAAGGATTAAAAATCAGTTTCTTGTACTGTATCAGTAACCCTCAAAACCTATACCTATTGGCCGATAGAGACTTTCAATTCCAACAAGTGGGACCATGGCTGGGTGATCCAGAATACTTTATCTGTTGTATGCTGTCATGCATTGACTATTCCCCAAGACACTGATCCATAAGACAATCTTATGCTTTCAATTTGTCAATCTGTGGCCAAATAGATGGGCGGCTAGAGAGAGAGAAAGAGGGAGGGAGGGAGGGAGAGTAACTGTATATCCAATTGGTCTGGGACCTCTCAACGTGAAATTATTCTTGGGAATGGTCCATTCATAGTGAATTAGACCAAACCAAAAGTCAGGATTACTCTCTTTAGGCCTTCTAATTAGTTGATTTTGCACCATTTCAAAAATGGTGGTGACTATTCAACCATACACATGGCATAGTTGTATAGTAATCCAGATCATCCAAAGAGCTGACACATCTGGGGATGAAGCATAAGAATTGAAATAGAAGATAATACAACCATCAAATTTCTCCCTTCAAATTTGGACTACTCACTATTTACTTTTGACCATCTACTTGATAGCCATCAATCGGATAGTAAGGATTGCTTGATCAGTGTGATTTTTGAGATGCTCCACCCATGATGAGTTATGAGACCCACAATTTCAATGATCTGTATAGCTGCACATCAGTGCCACATGTCAGCAATATGAGTCACCACCACTTCAAAATGGTGCTAAAGTAACATAGTCCAGCCAGGAAATAGTCAATGGTATGGTAAACTTACCATACTGCAGAGTTCTTTGGGGAAGAACCCATCATGATGTGTGCTTAGCATCTAGATGGTGCATTAGGTGTGCACTGTGCCTCACACCATGTAGAAAAACTTAAAAAATCTAGCCATCCAAAACACAGGTGGACCAGACAATATGAAACAAAAACATTCCCAAAATCTCTAAATTCATGTGTTTTTGCCCACCCGAGTTTTTCATCAACCTTATTTTTTCAACATCCCTTCATCCTGATGCAGCATAGGTAACAAGCAGAATGGATTGCATATACACACCATGGTGGGGCCCAAACGTGATTCGACATATTTCTATCTGGGTGTCCTGTCTTCCCTCACTGTTCCCTGTGTTGTGGTCCACGGGAGCTACCGTTTTTCTTCCCTCCTCCTCCTTCCTTCTTTTTGTTTTTTCCTTTCTTTTTTGGTTTTGTGGCATGTGTGTGCGCGCGCATGCACGCGTGCCAGGAAGTATCAGCCAATATGTGCACAATGCGTACTGGTTTCAACTGATACTTTACACCTTGTTGACATATGAGATTGAGGGGATGGAATCATTAACTGAAGCGAAGTAAGCCAAAGATCTTAAATCAACAATGTAGTGAATGCATCCACCAGAGTTCCATCGTTAACAGAAGCCAGTGATACCTCTGCACGCCTTAAAAGAGTAGCCAGGACCACAATCCATTCTTTAAACTTGACCGCACACATATGTGCCAACAAAAATTCAGCATCCAAGCGACTTTGTAAAGTACCCATTTGAAGCTGCAAACCATGACAAAAATAGGATGATAATTGATGAGTGCCAAATATTAAAAATTAGAAATCACAATATACTTTCCCTTATGATCTATATGACCACTAACATCCTGCACTGCTCGTGTCAAACAGGACTTATATATCTGTATTTAGGAGTAGTTCAAGGTTTTGGATGCATCTCGATGCATGCCCCAAATCCACATTTCTTTGGATATGTCTGTGAAGTCACTCCATTTTTAACTTTTTGGGAGTTTGGGGTGGTGCATAAAAGGAACCCAAATGGGAAGAGTGATCAGTTTTGTTTTTTTTTTTTTGCCTTCTCTGCTCAAAATAAAATTTTCATTTATTTCAATCACTACATGAAATGAAATGAAAGAAATACTTTAGGGCATGTTTGGATACGGAGAAAACCATGGAAATACAGGGAAATGGAACTCTGGTAGATTTGGCATTTGATCCCATGAGGGATTTCCTGTGGATTTTGAAATCCACTACACATGTGAGCCCCATATTGATGCATGTGTTTTATCCATACCATCCATCGTATATGCCCTTTACACGTGACATTCTAGTTATATACGTGTACAAGTGATCGACTTCCGTTGTGAATTTGGTTCATTGATTGCAATTCCATGGTCCACCAAACGGGATTTTGCTTAATCCGCTGTTTTTCCCATACTAAGAATTTTATACCATGGTATTTCCAGACATGCAATCATTGCGCAATAATGGTGTTAATCCCATCTAATACAATGTTAATCCCATCTAATACAATTCCATGCCATTTAATCCCATGGACCAAACAGGCCCTTAGCCTTCTCCTTAGTTTGGATTATCAAGCACAAGATGCAAGGTCACCATTTTGAGAAGAATATTAGATTTTCACTTGCTATCCAAACAAGATACCTAAAAATGGAATTAATATTTGCACAGTGCCTAGGGAAATAATCCTTACATAATGATTGAGATTTTCAATCCCACACCAATGATTCCTCAGTGCAAACATGCGCTCAGTAGATATGTATCAGTGGAGTCTCAGTATTTCATAAGCTGGCAAATAGGGAAATGGGCACTAAATATGTGTATCAGTCTCAGTATTTCATAAGCTGGCAAATAGGGAAATGGGCACTGGTAGGTAGTGAATTACACGTACCAGACAATAAAAAGTAAGAATATGGTTGTAAAATAAAAGCATGACAAAATCTGGTGTGCTTGGGGAAAAATAACAAGAAGGCCAACAAAAAATCAGCTATAGGATGGTCTTCAGTTTACTAAAGGCCAGATTAATGCTGTGGTTATGTGACAGGCTACAAAGTGTTTTCCTTCTTTCTCTGTTCTTTTTTCTTTTTTATTTTTGAGCATCACTAGAATTCAGCTAACATGTTCAAAGGAATCATGCATAAAAGCAAGCTCACTTAAAGACAACACCTTTTTCCCAATTAGTTCAAGCCCAGATGCAAAATTCTCTAAGCGAGCAGATCCAGATTTTTCTCGCTGAAGATACTCCTGCAATTGGTTGATGGAATCAAAACTCAAATTCCCAAGTAGCTAAAAAGTAAACTTAAAAAAAAAAAAAAGGATTATACTCTCACCACTAGATCAAATTGAGTTCCCTTTACAATGCCACAAGCTTGGAAAGTTCCTTTCCTGACATCAAATAGCTAGCATGGTTTTCCAG